>WTSP01004435.1:8863-55757 GCA_025331215.1 Actenoides lindsayi | reverse complement strand
CTCGCTCCGCCCAACCGCTTACGCACGCGCAGCCCCGGCGGCCAGCGGCGGGGGCCAGCGGCGGGGCATTGCCCGCTCTCGACACCGCGGCGCTGGGGGCCCCGCCTGCGGGCGGCTCTCGCCGCTGCGCCGCCGCCGCCGCTGCTGCTAGTATTCAAGGTGGGGGCGGAGGAAGGGCGGTTCTTCCCCCTCACGCACCCCCCACGAGGGACTGCCGCGGTTTTCCCGCCGACTCCCTGCGCTGCTGTGGCCTTCCGTTCCCTATTCTCTTCCGGTATTCCCCGCCGGTGCCTTGCCCTTTTAGCTTTGCAAGCTTCCTCTCAGTTAAATCAGGCCCGTCTCAGAAAGACAGGAGATCTCTCAGGAGTTCCCCCCCCCGTCACTGCCAGAAAATGACTTACCCTGTGGCGGTGCCGTGTCCCAGGAGCTTCCCAGCCACAGAAAACGTGTAGAATCATAGAATCGTTTGGCCTGGAAGAAGCCTTTGAGATCATCAAGTCCAACCACTAAGTCAGCACTGCCAGGTCACCGCTAGAACCATGTCCCTCAGCACCACATCCACAGGGGTTTTCAATCCCTCCAAGGCTGGTGACTCCCACCACCGCCACAGGCAGCCTGTTCCTGGCCCTGACAACCCTTTGGGGAAGAAATTTTTCCTAATATCCAACCTAAACTTCCCCTGGCACCTTCTGTTCCTTCTTTCCTATTTTACAACTTTTCTAGAGCTGCCACCTTCAGTACCTTACTGCAGCAACTACTTGTAGCTTCTACACTAACACCTGGAATTGCTGTTCTTTTAAGGGTGGTGAATATTCACGTGCGTTGTATATACACAATACAATTGCTGAACAAGACCCAGATACAGCAAAACTCTTTCCCTCCTCCTGTCTGTGCTTTTCCCCTCAGTACACAACAGTGGCCGAACAGTGACTCACCTGATAGGGATATATAAATTACCAATTTTTGATAATGTTGATTAAATATGGAAGAGTATAACCTCTTCATTAACTGCAACCTCTCCAAACAGATCCATTTCACTCTTTCCTCCCTGACCTCTTCTTTTTTTCCCCTGGAGTTCCTTCTTGACCATACACACTACTTGCCTCCCAGCTGCTCTTCATTGCTGCCTTCATTTCCTAGAATGGTGTTGGAAGGGACCTTTAAAGGTCATCTAATCCAACCCCCATGCAGAGAGCAGGGGCATCTGCAACTAGAGCAGGGTGCTCAGAGCCTGGACATCTGCAACTAGAGCAGGTTGCTCAGAGCCCCATCCAACCTGACCTGGAATGTTTCCAGGAACAGGGCTTCGACCACCTCTCCAGGCAACCCAGGCCAAGGTTTCGCAACCCTCATTGTAAAAATAAAGTCTATATGTTTCTGCTCTCAAGTTTTCTACATGTTTGAGTTTTGTTGGCACAATCTTTCCACTCAGCTCTTTGTTTACTTTTCCTGGCCTTTCCACAGCTTTCCTCTGACATAACAGATGTGGGGCTCTTTCCAAAATATTTACCACTCTATTCTTTATCTTCATCCCCTTTTCCTAATTACTTTTTATGAATAATATCCTGTGAAACGCCAGGTTTGATCCTTATGCAGCAAATATCATACTAAGATAGTATTTTTAAAATATGCTTAATAAATATATAGTCAGCATATCATTAGTACAGGAAGGTAATTTTGGTCCAGACTCAGCTACAGAAGTAATAAACATATAAGAACAGGACAGCCTTTGCTGTCATTGCAGTAACAGCAAGGTTGTTACCACAATAAAGATAAAAGCTGGTACAGACAGATAATACAAGTCTGTGGGACTGACAGAGGGCCTGTGTGTCCAGAAGTACTCTTGGCTTCACATTTCTTTGCTTGTTGAGGGAGAATCATCCTTCTACCCCAAGCTGTTTTGGGAAGATAATTGCAAAGGGCATGTGTTACATTTATCTCAAAAAAAGGGCAAGGAAGAAATAGTGGTTTTCCGTTGACCAGCTTACCTAGTTATTTAAACCAGCCAGTCTCCTGAGCACTCAGGCCCTTCATCCAACCTGTAGCAGTTTTAAACCTCAAGAAACATTTATCCGCACTTAGTATATACTAAATATAAATTATATGATTCTATAAATGAAAGCATAAAAAGGAATACTATTTAAATATTTGAAGACCATATACTATTTTTCCCCATCTGCTTCCAAGAGGAAAAAGTTCCACCATCTGCTCTTTTTCATATTTGATTTTAATCATGCAGCCTTGTCATAACTTCAGTAACCAGAGGAGTCTATTATTGCTGGGAGTGATTAAAATGTACAGGCTCCAGATAATTAAGAGTTCTGCATGTAACTGGCATAGAAAGAGAGTAATGTGATATGTTCTGCTGATTTTTAGCTCCTGAAACCTATTTTCAGTTTCTGCCAAAAAATTAACGGAATTGTGAAACACTTACGATCTTGAAGGGCTGAGATTATTAAGGTTCAAATAATTACTGTGGGATGGCTCAACCATTGAGTTTAACTGGGCCTTCTCCAGTCTGCAGCAAATCAATTACTTTCAGGCTGTTTTTTTTTAATAAAACCCTTCAGGCAATTTATTTAAAGAGGTACCACCCACAGAACTAGATTACAAAGGCACATACTGCTAAACTAAACAACTCTAAAGAATGAAAAAGTTATTATAAGAGTGCAAAGACAGAATATCACACTCCTAAATGTAAAGGTGACTATATTCAGCAACTATAAATCTCTAAAGAAAACCATCAGTGCTACTTCAAAAGAGCTGCAGTAGAGAAGTACATCTCTAAAAATAAAATGACACTTGCTTCAATCTGCAAGAGACACAAGTAGCAAGAAATAAACCTTGGGTTTATATCATGACAGAAGTTGCATATTTTTCCAGAAGTGCTATGTTTATTTCCAGCACCATGTTTCGTACAGAGTAGCTCATTACTAATCCTGCACATCACAGAGAAAGAAGTGATCCTAGTAAGCTGGTACATACCTTACACTTTATAACAAAAAGGCAGGGGAAGGAAGTGTGATAAATCTTACAGTAAATTTGATTTCTTTCAATTCTTGAAGAATATGTACTAGGCCATAGGAGAGAGATCATCTTAATCAGCTTATCCTAACTCTTTTTGTCCTGTGACAGCAAAATCCCTAAGACCTCCCTCTGTTTTCCTGCTGTCCCAGGACAAAACACATCCTGGAACACAACATTCTCGTTTCTGCTAGGTCTTACCTATCTCTCTGACCACACATTTCCCACGATCACTGGACTGGCTCTTCTTATTTCTAAATCACTCTGCCAGATATCGACAGCCTCAGGATGCTGAGTTGAATGGTGCTTGTGACACACTCTCAATGGAGATAACTCACAGTCCTCAGGTATCAGGCCTTGCAAGTAACATACATTGTCTTGGCAATTCTTACGTATTCTCTAGCAGTACTGGTTTCTCAGGACACTGGACACACACATCTCACTACGAAACAGTCCAGAGCTTGCTTGCTTTTCCTCCACCCATTATCATCTGTACTGTTTCTTACCACCAGTTCTCTCCTCTTCCTCATGCCTCACACAAGACCTTCATTTTGCAGTTTATACCAACCCCTTTTCTCTTCCAAGGTGATCTGAACAAGAGTGCCCATGAGGAATTCCCTTTTTGTATCTACTGTAATGTTTCTAGTACTGCTCTGCTTTGTTCCAGTGGCACTGCCTCAGAGTATACTCTTCGGATTTTATGGCAAGGCTGCCATTGCCACCTACCACAGGGCTTTGCTTCTGCGAAGTTTGTGCTCATCCCCCACACTTTCACACATTCAGCAGCATACTTAATAATAGCAGGAGTGCACTGCAGCAAGTTAGGGAACTTCAGCCTCCCTTTCTTTGGTTTATTTAATCCAAGGTTAACACACAGTGAAGGCTTAATCTGGAAAGAGTCTCTTCAGCAAACAATTGTATGGCTGCTGACTGGTTCGTTGTTCTAAACCTGGCATTAAACTTGCCATTTTGAGTGCTGTCAGCAACATAACTGCAGCAGTGTGAAGCTCAGAGCCTCAGGTAACAACCCTGGCAGTTAGAGCATTTTGAGCTCCATACCATATGGCCATGTCTGACTTAAATCATTAGTAATCCTACTTGAACTTTGGTCACAGAATAGACAAATTCTTACCTAAAGAGGGAACTTTATGAGAACAGAAATAGTTGGGACTACTTCTTTGTGAGGACCAGGCTGAATAGAAGTGCAGAAGGCTAAGACAGAAGGCAGAAGGCAGAAGTAAAGAAGCAGGATTGTCCTTGGAGTTTGCACATGGAGGAATCTACCAGGAAAACACAGCAGAACATAGTGGCAAACAAATTATAGCATGTGCCTTGTCCTATTTAGCAGCTTTGTGGGGCCAGTTCTCTTTCAGCAGTATACAAATATTTCCTCTTAAGGTAGCTCCTTTAAACATGTGTTGCCTGTATCCTGGAGAGGGAAAAATATGTTCCTGGTGGGTTAGTAATAGAGCAATCTGATCTCTGCTTTCACATCTCTGTTCACATCCATCTTCTCTCACTTTGAAAATTACAGTTGTATCTTAACCATATATATGTAACTATATATAATGGGAGCAATTGCTGTTGCATTTTAACTATATACATATAAAACTATATAGAACTGGAACATCTATGTCTGTATGGCTAACTTGTCATACAAGCAAAAGCTTGTTTCTACTAGAAATGAATGAGAACAATTTACCTAGCTTGCCTACCCTGGCAACAAAGATCACATTTATCAAACTAAAGATCCTGAAAACTCTTATTTCTGTGATACAGAAATTACCTTCTTTCTTTCTGTAAAGAGGATTGTAATTTTCAAACTACCTGCTGCCAGAATAACACTGAAGAACATTAATGACTCAGAAATTCCAATTACTCTCCACCAGACTTTTTCTGGTTTCTTGGCTTTCAGTTTCCAGTACCATTTTCATGCTACCTTAAACACTTTCCTGCAGCTCTGAAAAAAAAAGCAATAGTTAAAGAAAAGGAGACAAGAAACACTATGAATATCCAGGGGAGGGGGAGAGGGGGAGGAAGTAAGCTATACTGGGAACCTCATAGGTCTAACTCATCTCCAGTTACCCTCCCTTCCTTGCTGCAGACAGAATAATCAAAGCAGCACAACCATCCACTTGCCCTGCTGAACAGTTGATTTTGGAGATTTGCCAATGCCCCTTCTTATACCATGGAGTGTGACCATCTCCTTCCAGCTGGGGCCTGGAATGTTTCTATAATTCTTCACCATTCTGAGGACTTTAAGTTAAAACTCCACTGCATGATACAATCTCCCTACAGCTTTCAAAATTAAGATGTGTTGTTGTACATTCTACATTCTCCCTGCATAGCATTTGGCCATGGTGAGTAGTCATGCTAACTTGGCATAGATGCCATGATTCACAGATATAGCAACTGCATCTCATTAGACTTGTATTTGGAGGCACAAATTATTGAGTAAATTATCTGAGGACCACAGAACTCACCATTGAAGCAGAAGTGATGGATCCAGCTTACCCTAACCTGATCTACTAGCCACCATGTTTTTACTTCAATTTTTGTGGAGTCAGTGTTTATCTGGCATGTCCCTTAAGTAGCTGCTGCCAAAAGATGCATCAGAGAAGATGGAGAAAACAGTTTGGAGCTAAGTGACAAGAACAGAACAGGATGATACGAACATGGGCTCAGCAATTACGGTGTTTCATCACAGATGTCCTCTGTGCGAGACTGAGAATACAGATATCATTTATGGTGGAAATACGTGAAGGCCAGCAATGGACTTAGAAGAGAAACAAGAGAAAAGAAATGATCTGCAAGTGCTTACAGAACAGCTTTTCAGTTAGCAACTGGTGGAGCAGCCAGATGTGAGAAACAATAAAGCCACGCTACTGCAGATGTAGTGCCAAAACTGCTTTGGCAGGAGAGTGAGAGACATTTCTGGACCACTGCAAAATACTGTGAGACAGCTGTATCAGAAACAACAGTAGGGTCCAAGTTTGCCTGGTCAGATGTTAGTGAATTTATTTTTGTTTCACCCTTTGTTTACCCTGATATTCAAGATATCCTTTACCACACTGGTTAACGGAGGCAGAAAAGAGGCAGTTTAATTAACTACAGACAGTGATAGAAAGTACCTTTGGCAAGCTATGCAAAATGGCAGATCAGACCAAAGGTAACATGGCCCTACACATCAAATACCCTTTAAATAAAAAACCAAGCCATGACTCAGTGACTAAGCACAGTCCATATCCAGGGCTAAACTATAGCAGTTGTTCTATCACCCAGTGACACCCCCCAGCTGAGAAGGGATATCAGTAAAAGGAGATGAGACCCAAGGGTTGAAATAAGAACAGATTTAAGGAAGCAGAAAAACTAATACTAATGCAAACAAAAATTATGCAAAGTTATACTCAACCCAGTCAATGTACAGCAATTAAAATAAACAGGAGAGCAGTCCTCAGGAGCAGGATGGTAAGCAAGCCCATCCAGCAATGACAATCCTAGACAAGAAGCAGCCCCCAGCCCCAGTAAACTTCTCCTTGTAGACTGAGGGTGACATCTATGGGATGGGATACACCTGTAACCAGCTTGGGGCAGCTGCTCTGGCTTTTGATCCTCCCAGCCTAAGCTCCTAGCGGACTAGAAACTGCTAAAGGCCCACAGACCATGGCTGGCCTGAATTCCACCCCAGCAAAACCAGGATACTTGGAAATGTTGTTTCCTTCCTGTATGTGACTGAGAAAAGGTGAATTCTTTGTGGCAAACTGAAGTGACTTACATGGTCACTTCGAGGGCTGCAAGACATCCTTTCTTGGTAAATCTGCTCTTCTTGCCAGAGACTATATCAAGAAAAGAAAAAGTCATGCTGAGTCTACAAAACCTTTAATATGTACGCACACAAAAATAAAAATATAATACAAATTTTACACATAAAAGTTTTGAAAGTCCTCTATGGAGTCCTTGTCAGTAACTAACAGCAACAGTTTGTATCTTCCTGATCTTCCTCCTCACCTTTTTAACTTTTTGATAATCTGCCTTAAATCGTGATCCTATTTGTGTGCTTACATTATACATTCTAAGACATCATTAATAACAGCACCCAAATCAGGCTTTAAAGACTCCATTCCTGAAATACTAAGATGAGCCACAGTGTCAAAAAACTTGATGGAATTCAAACCTTTCTTTCCATTTTCCATGTGGAAATAGAGTTCACTGATAGTCATCATGGCTTGACACAACCTATCACTCCACACCCCCTCGTTTTTCACATCACCACTCTAGTCTCTCGAATGATTATGACACAAATAGTGCTATAACGTCTCTCATCAGCTCCGCTCACAAACAGGTACAACTGTGGCTCAGTTTGGAACTTATTTGTGAGCTCACAGTGCCCTCTACTGTGTAAGACAGTCTCTTCTGCAAAATCTTCGTTAATAAAACACTATGCCAAGTGTTTATATACACTGGCTAAAACGAGCAATTTATTGCCCCCCTCCCCCCCCCCGAATTAACACATTTACTTCCGTTTCAAGATACGTTTTCATCCAGACTAGCAGGTCAAATCTGGGTTGTTTGATGGAACAGAAAACAGGTTGGCCAGGGCATGGTAATTTCTTGCTGACTACAAGGCTGCTTTGCCAGAGTTGCTGTTAATTTAAATTAAACCACTAATCTATGCAGAGCTTGAATCACATCTGACTTGCAACTTGTTGACTAATTCCACATAAGGAAGCACTCTGACATATATGCAAAGTAAGAACAACCAGTCCTGTGTTTCAAGTACAAATTGTAAACACATCTGCCACAAATTTGTATTGCTCCCTGTATTCCAACTCTGCAGATACAAATCACCTAGGAGGTATGAAGATGTTCTCTACAGACTCCTCTCCTGCTTGTGGTTGGTTTCACCATCCCTCTTCATGAGTGGTGTGGGGTGCTGGAAGGTGGTTTCCCTCCTCTCT
Organism: Actenoides lindsayi; assembly: GCA_025331215.1. Taxonomy (NCBI): domain Eukaryota; kingdom Metazoa; phylum Chordata; class Aves; order Coraciiformes; family Alcedinidae; genus Actenoides; species Actenoides lindsayi. The sequence continues at coordinate 47,775 of WTSP01004435.1, read as the reverse complement.
GAGTGTCCCCTGGTTATCCTGCAAGTGACCATCTCTGTTCTCCCATCAACTCATCTCTCACAGGTGACCACAGACCCCTTGTGACACCTCATTCTCTCACCCCAAAGCCCTATTTACCTTCGGACAAGACATGGGTTGCTCTGCTCCCTCTACGTTGGGTTGGAACCCCTCTCCTACAAGGACAGGCTGAGAGAGGTGGGGTTGTTTAGCCTGGGGAAGAGAAGGCTCCAGGAAGATCTTATTGCAGTCCTCCAGCATTTGAAGGGAGCCTATGAAAAAGCTGGGAGGGACTTCCTATGTGGGGTTGTAGCGATAGGACAAAAGGTAATGGCTTTAAAGTGGATGAGGGTAGACTCAGATTAGAAATTAGGAAGCAGTTTTTCACCATGAGGGTAGTGAGACACTAGAACAGGTTGCCCAGGCAGGTTGTAGTTCCCCCAGCACTGGAAGTGTTCAGGACCAGGTTGGATGGGCCTTTGAACAACCTGGTCTAATGGGAGGCATCCCTGCATGTGGCAAGGATGTTGGAATGACATACATCTTTAAGGTCCCTTCCAACTGAAACTATTCTATGACTCTACTTCTACCATTAGAAAAATCTGATTTGCTTTTGATTTTAGAAAAAAAAATTAAAATTTTAAAAAGCATCTATAGCCCATCTGGGACATACACACTGGAATAGGCTTCCTGGAGAGGCAGTCAAAGCCCCAAGCCTGTCAGTGTTCAAGAGATATTTGGACAATGCCCTTAACAATGTGCTTGAACTTTTGATGATCCCTGAAGTGGTCAAGCAGGTGAACTAGATGGTCATTGTAGGTTCCTTCCAACTGAAATGTTCTGTTCTATTCTATTCTATTCTATTCTATTCTATTCTATTCTATTCTATTCTATTCTATTCTATTCTCCAATAAAAATTCCTAGCCTGGCCCACTTCTTAAGAAGTATGCAGCAGGTAGCACTTATAGGGTTATGTGGAGACACACACATGTCTTTTTAATACACTCTTTCTTTCATATTCTGAATTCTCATTATCTTCAGAGAGCAGCAGCTGCTCATTGTTTCACAAGGCAGGTATAACCACTCCAGCTTCTCAAGGTGCTACAACTTGTTTCTCAGTAGGAAATCTTGCAGCATGATTCCCTATAGCATGACATGTAGGAGTTGAGGGGATTTTCCTTCTGGAGAGATTACATTGGTGATATATATCAATGTATGCATTGATGATGGACTGAAGCCTGAATATAATGCAGCATCTGTTTTGTCATGTTAGTCTGATAGCAAAAGAAGAGGAGTTTACTAAACAATGCACTTTCAAGTGTACACACAATCATACATACATATATGTGTGTGTTTGCATCTGTATCTGTAAAACACTAAAAATCAAACAGCACTGCTGGGCATGGAAAATATACTTTGAATGTAGCAGACATACTTGTCTTTAGCCATTTTCTCCATGCAAGTGCCACATCACAAAGTCACTGATACTGAGTAGAGCTGAGGCTCCAGAATGAGACCCAGGACTGCACTGCAGGGAAACTGGCCTGCGTGTAATCCTGCCTTTTTCTGAAGAAATACTTCACATGAAGGATGGTTTTAAAATTACCACTGAATGGAAGGAAAAAAAAGGGTGGCAAAGAGCAGAAAAGTACACTGGATGCAGTGAATACTTAGTGCTGAGTTTGGGTGCAAGAACACACTGTTGACATCATGCAGGGAAGCACAGAAATGCACAGTGACTATATGAAATAGGTGATGAAGTTTTAAAAGATGTTTTCTCTTTAGAAAGATTTCCCTTTTCCCATTTGTTGAGAGGATATTTGGAAAAAATCTACCCACTTTTCAAACAGAAAAAGCTTCATTGCCCACTAACAACTCACAAATTACCTGTGCCAGGTTTAAAGTAACTTCACATTTACATGCCGTCTTTATACGCAGAAGTACATGTTGCAAGCAGTGTGGAACCTCCACTTCTCAGCTGTCATAAACCTGATTGCCAGCACTACTAGAAAAATTGCAGAGGAAGGAATGCAGGATAAATTATGACAGTCTTACTTTACAGTAAACTGATAAAAAAATCTCTTACATTATAGTGAAACCAGTCAACAGGGTTGTACAGCTGTGGAAAAACAAAATGTTACACTGGAGTGTGTGAAAAAGAGTTTCATATCTCACTCATGAAGTCATCCATTGACTCCAGTTAGTACTGGTGAGATCTCAGTTACACAAATGTGTCTGATAGTGAGCACTGCACTTCAGGAAAGAAGTGTATGCACTGAAGGGTAGGGATATTTCCTAATCTCCTTTATCCCTTATTGTCATTTTTATTTTACATCAGCCACAGTAGTTGCAAAGCAGATCCTCCACCTTCACCAAACATATTCACACAGCAGAAAACCCTCTTTGACATCTACACAAGGAGGATGTGAAAAACATCCTGGAGAAGAGTAATCAGAGGCAATGTAATATCCATTTTCAAATAGGCAAAAGGTTGCTACAAGAAGAGACAGAAGCACTGGGCAAGGAGTGAAGGGCTAAAATTACAGTCCAGGTCAAGTTAGAAGTTAGGGCAAATTCATAAGGAAAGCACAGTTAAGAATCACACTCTGTAAAAGGACCTGTGGAATATACATTGTTGGAGGCTCTTAAAAGAAAATAAACATCTTTCAGAGGTGGTTTAATTATAAGATGATCTTGACTTGAGCCAAGGAGATGATCTCTGAAGATCCCGTCCTACTCTACTTTTTAATATTATATACCAGATATATATATTAGATGTTATATACCAGCTAGATACCACTTTATAATATCATATAATATTATATATTATATACCAGCTAGATACCGGTTCAATGAGTCTTTATGAAAAAAATTCATCCCAAGTATCCCCTGACCCAGCTGTGAGCTAGAGACGACCCAGCTCCTAATATAACAAAAAAAATGCTACTTTTACCTTGAGCTGCCATGCCATGGTTGTTTATAATGAAGGCTCTATGTAACTCAGAGGTTGTCTTCTACAATGAAATATTTGGCAGCACCTTCAAATGTTGCCTACCCCTGAAGGAAAAAAAAACCACAAGAGAGGAAAAAGAACTCTGGAAGCAGAAGAGCAGAACTGAACCTGTTATGTTTGCGTGGTGTTTTGTTTTAAGGTGAGGGAGCAGGAGAAAAAAGAGGAAACACTGAGTTTCCAGTTGAAAACTAGTTTGGGTGTTAAAAAGACACCCAGGTTTCACTAATGGATCTGCTTAGTAAGTACACTGGATGATCTAAAATGAGGTGATAACAAAGAAGGCAGGGTGTTGTGACAGTAATTGGTTAGTAGCGTTGAGAATAGGAACTGTGGATGTGGAACAAGACTGAAGAGGAGCAGGCAGTAAATGAGGAAGAAAATCAAAAGTCAGAGGACAAAGAAGGTTCTAGCACTCGGGCCATTTTTGTGGCCTCCTCTGGCCCCTCTCTAGCATGTCCACGTCTCTTCTGTGCTGAGGACTCCAGAGCTGGGCCCAGCACTGCAGGGGGGATATCACATAAATTAGTTTGCCTAATTATACCAAATCACTCTTTACTATTTAGACAATTTCAGCTCAACAGTCACACTTTACAATAGTAAGCTGTGGTTTTCGTTTTGGAAGGCTTCTGCTTTAATGACATTTTTGATCCATGGAAGCAGTGGAAGGAAAGGAGGACAAAATGTTGAGACCACTGCAAGAGAATAAAGCCCTAGGTCTCTTCATAGCTCACTGTCAGCATGGGACTCAAAGTAAATGCCTGCAAGCATATGAAAATTGTTGCTGCAGAAGCAAATACACACATCTTTATGCAAACATGCAATCTACATAGTTTTGCCCTGAGTCAGGTGTTAGGTGTTGCATACTTACCCAGTTGAGCAACAGCAGTCCTGAACAACTATTCAGTTACACAACTCTGGAAAGAAAGCTTTAAGTGGGTGCAGACATCTGCTTTAAGCCTTGCAAGGCCTCTTGAGCATTATAAATTGGCTTTTGTGTAAATGAAAATCAGGCTGTGTGTTTTCTGCATGGTATGGTGTTAAGTATGTGTTCCAAAAGTATTTAAAGGTAACTTCTTTGCTAAGATACGGACTGTTGTACTTGTTTTGTCTACTGGGAAGAAATCAGAACAAGTGAATATGGATATGAACTAATTATTCTCTCTTGTTGAGATAGTATTTATTACAGACAACACTAATTTTTGCTGAAAATAAGAGAATAAAAAAAACCCAACCAAACCAAACCAAACCCATCCATAATCCAAAAAAGACATTACAGTTTATAACTACCTTGATGTCACTCAACCAGTAAGTAGAAAACACACAAACAAAACTGCTGAGATAAAAACAAACGAGAGACAAGTGTAATCAACTTCAGAAACAGAAGTAGAGCGCTGATGCAGGCCAGCGCCCTTTCTCTCATCACAGGGATTTTTTACCTGAGCACCTGGCAAAAAAATCTGAGAAGATTTTCATCACAAGAAAGACATGGACCTGTTGGAGCAGGTCCAGAGGAGGGCACAAAAGTAATCAGAGGGCTGGAACCCCTCTGCTGTGAGGACAGGCTGGGAGAGTTGGGCGTGTTCAGCCTGGAGAAGGCTCGGGGGAGACCTTAATGCAGCCTTTCAATAGCTAAAGGGGCCTATAAGCAGAAACAATCTTCTTAGCAGGGCCTGTTGCGATAGAAGGGGTGGCGGTTTTAAACTTAAAGAGGGGAGATACAGGCTAGAGAGAAGGAAGACATTTTTTTACAACGGGTGTGGCCCAGGTTGCCCAGAGAGGTGGTCAATGCCCCATCCCTGGAAACATTCTAGGTCTGTTCGGACGGAGCTCTGAGCAACCTGCTTTAGCTGCAGATGTCCCTGCTCACTGAAGGAGGGCTGGACTAGCTGAGCTTTAAAGGTCCTTTCCAACCCTAGCCGTCTATGATGCTATGATAAGATACACTCAAGGCAGGCTGTGCCTTACATATTGTCAGGAAAAAATGTTGCTACTGCTACCTGAGAAACGGTTGAAGTAGCACAGTGACATTTTTCAGCAGTGTCAGAGTAGGTTCCTGGGGGAAGAACTGAAACAACCCGGTTGCTGCTGCAGGTGCTTGAGATCCGTGGCTGGGGGTCGGTGGAAGCCGGGGGGCCGGGGCCGGGGCCGGCAGCGCCCCGCGGGGCCGGCAGAGAGCGCAGTGTGCCTGTGAGACCCGAGAGCGGGAACCCGGGCCGGGCCGGGGCCTCGCCCGGAGGCTCCCGGTGCTTCGGCCTTACAGGGGTACCCCGGTACAAGGGGGAGGTGTGGGAATCGGGGAATCATAAATAAAAAGCTGGAAGGGACCTCGGGCATCATCTGGTCCAACCTTCCTCGGCAACAGCACCGTCCAGACAAGATGGCCCGGCACCCTGTCCCGCTCAATCTTGAAAGTGTCCAGCGCTGAGGACTCCACCTTTTCCCTGGGGACATCGTTCCACTGGCTGGTTGTTGTCCTTGTGAAACATTTTCCTCTTGTGGCTAATCAGAATCTTCCCAGGAGTAACTTGTACACATCACCCCTCTTCTGTGTGACTTCTTGTAAAAAGGGCGTCTCCTTTGTAGCCACCCTGTAAATACTGGAACATGATTGTGGAATCATAAAATGGTTTGAGTTGGAGGAGACTTTTAAGATCATTGAGTCCAACCGTTAACCCAGCACTGCCAGGTCACCACTAAACCATGTCCCTCAGCACCACATCCACATGGATTTTAAACCCCTTCAGGGCCGGGGACTTCTAACCTGAGGACACAGTCAAATATTTTCAGTGAATACAACATTGTGCATTTACTCAATATGTGTTGTTCTTGTTCTTCTTTTATATAAGCCCTTTATACTCCTGCAAATTCAACTCTTGCATTTTCAATTAATTCTGGATTAACTTTCCCCAGTTTTTCCAGTTCATCGGCCAATCAAAAACCATTCACAAGCCTGTTATTTTAGATTCCGAAATAAAGCTGCATAGAGAGTGACACTGAAAAGTCACTTTGCCATTGTTGTTTATTTTGGTTATGTAACTGGCATAAATTTTGTTAGAAATAACTGTGTTGGCTGGCAGAGCAACAACAGCAAAAGTTATTCAGCTATTTCCAGTCCCAAATAGTCAAAAAATAATAATTAAAATTAAAATAATTTTAAAAAGTAATGACCTAACAAGATTAATAAGGTGGTGAAGATATTATCATTAATTTTGGAGCAGATTCCACCCTCCTGCCTTTTTTTTTTTTTTAATGTAAGCTGAGGTTCTTATGAAATTGTGTTTCTTATGGGCATGCTTTCAATAAAAACATGAAACATCACAAAATTCAACAAAATTACAAAAGAAAGATCAGAGGGTCTCTTGGGGGTGGAGGGGAGAGAGGGGAAGGATGCCCTAATGCTGACATGAAATGGTTTTAGTCTTAAAATTAGATGATGGGGATGCAGCCATCCCATATTCAAATTAAAATGTGTCTTGTACCTTACAGCTGAACATCTGGCTATCTGATACATGTGAATTTGGGTGGAGCAAAGCAGAGCAACTGGTTTATAACATCATGTAGCTATAAATAAGGAAATCCAGTAACAATAGCTGAAACCACATATATGTTTCACAAACAAGCTCCCTGCTATGTGCCTTTCCATCATAGAGATACTTGGCACATATAGAATCAGTTTTATGCCTGAACCATGTCATGTTTAAGAATCATTACTTTATTTTGCTAGCAAAAGCACAGACCATCACGTAACATTTTTGCAAAGGCTTGCCTTTTTTTTTTTTTTTAATCTTTTTTTTTTTAAAACTTGTAGTTTCCTCACTAACTTAAAACACTTCTTCCAAGTGCTACTTTTCAAAGCAGCTTCACATGGAGGAATCTATTTTAAGGCATTTGCTAATTCAGCATCAGTGAAGTGTGGAGAGAAACAAAAATGAAGTCACTGTTCATTTTAAGATTAGTTATGTCATAGTCAATGGCGGGGGAAATTTTGCAGAGCTCTGTTTCTTTTCTCAATTTTATTCCAACAGCTTGGTGCAGTTATTAATTCTTATGGCTTTCATTATTTCAATGAAGATGATATACAGTTCTCTGTTTCCTTTTCTCTGGGGTCTTTTTCGTCTTCTCTGAATAATTTCTCCATCTGGATGCATGCTCAAGCCTCATCATGAATCACAGATAAAGCAGAAATCTGTTATTGTCGTCCCATTTGTTGTCTCTGTGTGTTTGAAAACTGGTTTAGCCCCAGCCATGCAACTTACTTTATGTGGACATACACCAGAACCAAAGCAGTAAACAGGGAATTAGCAGAGTATTCTAAAAGAAAAATTAGGATTATCATTCATTTTTATTGTGCTTAGGCAAGACTTACATGGGTGATTTTTAATATTTTCTTCAATCAGTATCTGGTATAGCAGAAACTTGGATGTATGATCTGGTTTTCCTTCAGGTTACAAGATAATAGAAACCTTCTTCCTAAGCTAGAGTCATCTTTGACCATACTGCAGTTTTGTTTGTGATCATATTGCACGTGTGACTTTTCATATTCTTTTTTGTGGTTTGCAGTTCCTCATGCGATTTTAGGTTTTAAAATGTCTCCCCTAGTTTCCTGTTATCATACAGTTCATAGTCAGTGCAAAGTTTTATGTTGGGCACATAGAGCAATTCATCTCAAAATTACATGTGATTTGCTTAATTTGGTATTTCTATTTACACTAACTGTAAATACCCACTTGGATCTTATGATCAGCTTCCAATTTATTTCTGTTGTAGCATATGGATAGTTGCTATTTAAGTCTTTCTAGTTTTTTCCAGCATGTTTATTCTAGTGAAAGTGTCCATCTCATCACAGCTGCATTGCAGATTCACATTTCCAGAATAATACAAGTGTTAAACGTATTTTTAAGTCATAAGTTTTCTCTGTGTGAGAGAGGCTTGAACATTGCAGGTCTTCATTTCTAGTCTCCTAGATCACCAGAAGAATTCACAGCCTTGAGTGGCTCTAGGCACAAGCTGGCAAAGTACTTCTCAACATCAAACGGTCCATGTTTTCATATGTTTGGGGAAAAGGTGGGGATAGACCAGTCCCAAACCTGCTGCCTGCTTTGCTGCTTATACCAAAGCCATGAAGAGCAAAAGGTATAGTTTTTGCTAGAGGGGAAAGCTTGAACATGCAAGGTAGAAGCAGCTGCTCAGGAGCAGGGCTGGAGACATCACTTGCTGGCTGCAGTAGGAACATGCTGATCCTACAGTCCTCCAAGTAATTGTACTTTCTGACTTCTCCCAGCTTATTTTGTGGCAAGACAGCTCTAGTCCATCCCTCATATTTCACACAGCAAAATTCAGTTTTGCCTATATTGTCAAGATGGCAGCTTTGCCTTTGAGAAAGGCAAAGACTACTCTTCTGCAAAGCACAAAAGAAGTAAGCTCCTAAGAAGAGGATCCACAAAAGCAAACATGTCCCAAACTCCACAAACAAAAAAAGAGAGCAATTAACTTTTGCAAATTAGATGAGTGCTCTTATTATTATTAATGTAGCAAATAAAATGAAGTATAGTAGAATCTTAGAATGGTTTGGACTGTAAGGGACCTTAAAGATCATCTAGTTCCCACCCCTTTGCAAGGGTCAGGGACACCTCCCACTAGACCAGGTTGCTTCAAGCCTCATCCAACCTGGTCTTGAACACTTCCAGTGATGGAGCATCCACAGCCTCTCTGGGCCACCTGTTCTAGTGTCTCACCACCATCACAGTAAAGAATTTCTTCCTAATATCTAATCTAAATCTACCTTCTTTCAGTTTGAAACCAGTACCCCTTGTCCTATCCCTACACTTCCTGATAAAGATTCCCTCCCTACCTTTCTTATAGGCCTCCTTTTAAGTAGTGGAAGGCCTCGATAAGGTCTCCCTGGAGCCTTCTCTTAGGCTGAACAACTCCAGGGTTTATCCATTTGTTCTGCCACAGTTTGGCCAAGGTTAAGAAAACAGAAGGACAAAGGCATGATATTACAGCATGGAGCAAAAGAAGCTTTAAAATACTGTTTCAGGAAGGGTTGCTAAAACATTTAGGCTGGTCCTTGACAAAACAAAATAAACCTTTCTAAATAGTGAGGACTTTCAAAACAGGACTTGGAAGTGTGATTCTTGCTAAAATTAGTGGGAGCTATGCATCTACATCCATAATGGCTTTGAAATCTCATCCTATAATATTCCTTGCTTGTCGTCCCTCATCAGGTTTGTAAGAAGGAAAACATTTTCTGTGACAGAAAACACAAGCAGTTGTCCATCAAGAACTACTGGAAGCCATGCCAAGTTCTCTTAAGTGCTAGACAGGCTATACGGTACAATCTAATTCATTTAAGAACAAATAAAAAATATTTAAAGCCTTGTAAAGGAAATTAGGGTGCACAAGTGTTAGACTTTTATCTGTTCATACAAAAAAAAAGCACCAGGTTCCTAGTGCATTGTGAAATAAAGGAACAAAGAAGGCCAAGGTCTTCAACCACCTGAAACAACCTAATCATCCTCTGGAAATGCTCTATTTGGGGTGACTATGTTAACTGAAAATGGAGTGATTAAATAAAGTCAGGATGATAAACCTCCTGAGTACTACTTACTTATTTGTAATGTCATTGAAGAGGAGTAGTATAACTGGTGTCTCAAGTCTGAAATCTAAGACATTCTGAGGAAGGTAATTGAAGCCTGCCATTCCAAAGCACTGGGTACATATTCAGATAGCATCAATGCAAACTTTACAGCCAACAATTTGCATCAATATAAAAATGAATTGTAAAAGAGGCTGCCTTGGATCAATCCATGAGAGAGCACAGGAAGAAGTAATTTGAGATTTGTGACTATGTATCAATCATGATGTTAAGACAGGGAGTAAGATAAACAGAAAAAACCTGCTTTCTCCCACACTCAGCTTTCACACCAGAGAACACCAATGAAGATGTCTTAAGACAGAGACCCAGGTAAAAAGCACAATAGTAACTCTGTTTTGAGGTGACAAAGACATGTGAATGCATTGCCTCTTTTAAGTAGATAACAGACTTCTGACATAGGAAAAAGATGCAGATTTTTTGCTACATACTTCAACCCTTCTATGAATCTGTCAGAAAAACTGACCAGAAGTCAAGTGTCTAAATAGTAAAGCTGCAGCTCTTCAAGTAACTATATCACCTCCACCTTTTGGGAGGTTATTTTTTCTAAATATCATCATTTACAGTTTCAGTTGCAATCATTTGCCCTTCTTTAATTCATCTTACTGGTTAAGCTAGTCCCCTGCCATAGATACCCAAATTAAAACAGACAAAGAGCTATCTGAGTGTTTCCTGCATATCTGAAGGACAATCATTCATCTCATTACCATTTTGCTAACCATCCTTCTCCAAACACAGGATAGTGCAGAACTTTGAAGCAGGCACTCCTGATGTCAGTGAAAACATAACTCAAAGCCAGGTGATTCTCTAGGACACAGAAACCTGAAGCCACTCTAAAATTACTGCACATATTCATATAATCATTTTGATTGAAAGAGACATTCAAGATCATCAAGTCCAACCATTAACCCAGCACAACCAAGTCCACCACTAAGTCATGTCCCTCAGCAGCACCTCTACACATATTTTGAACCCCTCCAGGGATGGGGACTCCACCACCGCCCTGGGCATCGTGTTCCAGGGCTTGACAACCCTTTTGGGGAAGAAACTTTTCCTAATGTCCAACCTAAACCTCCCCTGGTGCAGTCTGAGGCTGTTTCCTCTTGTCCTCTCGCATATTACTTGGGCGAACAGACTAACCCTCCCATACTACAACCCCCTTTCAGGTAGCTACCTGGTAGGCTTCACAATAAAAATAGAACGATTCAAAGTCAACTAATAGATCAAAATGATTCAGCATGGTTGCTTGATTTTAATTCAACAAATCATCTAGTGAAGTCCCTGTATTGAGCCTGTTTTCAAACCTAAAAATCTTCCAAAATATCATATTTTGTTTGGTCTGCTTATAAAACTGTATTTAATATTAACAGAGCTAAAAACTCTGTAGTGGCAAATTATCTAATACTCTCTGCACTCACAGAAATTCTCATCCTACTCTGCATAAAAAACCTCTCTGGTAAACATTTCTGGGAGACATCTTCATAGGTTTTTCTTAGTCCCTCAGGTTATTATCATGGAAAACAAGAATCAGCTTCTGTAGTTCCCATAACAGTCCCTAGAGCCTCACTGCCCAACCCTGATGTCAATTACTAACTTTAATAAAGATCTTTGGCATTAAACAACTGACAGCTTAGTTCTTTATTCTTAGAATTATCATTACTGACTATTGTTAATTTATATATATATGGAACTGATGGCATATGATCTAAATATTTTATGTGTATTTGAAATCTGTCTTTTTACTTACAATTCAAGATGTTATTTATTGCTCCATATTTCTAGCACACCATTAAACTGGTACATTCATCATACTTCTGCACAGGAAATGTAGAAAATGCCACTCTCCAAATCATTTGTTTGTTGCACTGCTTTTCTCCAAGATGAGTAATTTGGATGCAAGTCTGTTTTCTACATGAGAAACACAAGGCAGCCTACAGCCATGGTGACTCCTCCTCAGTCTCTTCAGAGTAACCCCACTGAGAAGCAGTTCAGGATATTCACTTTATTTAACTCCCTGATTTGTCTTTGGACAATAGCAAATAAAAGCTCCAATTATGCAGGTGTTTGTTGCACAGACAACGTGTTCCCAAAGCTCTCAATTCTACAAAGCTAAAGGAGTTTTACAGTTGCAGAGCCACTTAAGAGCTGATTTAACTTTAAGTAAGCAAACCTGCTGATATCATGGAGATCATTGGCATAACTACATCTTGAACCAGGACGCAAGCAATACTTTTGATTCAGGAATGTGACAATGCACACACTTAGTTTTACATGTAATCAAGAAAGCTCTCCAGCTTGAGGTTAAGCAAAAGACTTTCTGAATATCCATGAGAAAATATGTGGGGTTTGCTACCAAGACAACATAAAAATATAATACAGAGACAAAAGGCATCATAGAGGGTTACCAGCTCCATAAGCTGTCCTCATTTTTATCTATTTCAGATGTAAAAGAGACACATTAACACAGGATTGCAACTCAGGGTAGTTAAAAGTGGATTTGAATTACCTCAGGTTCTTCTCTCTTGCTTACACTCACAGACAAAACCAAATTAAGGCAGTGCCACTGCAATTCAGTAGGACCTTGCAGCTCTTCTATCACATGAAATTTCACTGTAAGCCAGCAACGCTTGTGAACTAGCTGCAGAAGACCCAGCAGCTGATCTCAGTTTGGGGACACCTTAAACTACAGGTGTGTAACAAAAACTTTTGGAGCAATGCGAGGATTTTGTCAGAAGCTGCTTTAAGGTATGGCTCTCATAGAAAAGCTCAGAAGCACCTCAAGAGATCATTTGGCTGTCCCAAGGCAAGATTATCTCTAATCACATCATTCCTGACTAATGCATGTTCAACCTGTTCCAGTGACAGACATTGCTCCTTATCTCTAGGCAAACTAGCACTGTGCTTCACTCTCCCTCTTCTTTGAATATCTTAGATGTCTCAGGTAACTCCTCCCTGCTTTAATATATGCTACTAAAATAGAAATAAAATCCTATTAAATAAAACCCTGCAGGAGATATGGAGATTAATTTATTCCTCTTTTCCTTACATTCTTCAGACATTTGAAAACTTCGTTGTATCTTCTTCACTCCTCCAGACTAAACAGACCTAATTCCTTTCCCTTTTCTTCTTAGACTGTTTCCTAGGTCTCTGTTTATTATCTTGGGGATCCTGGGAACTCCATATTTCAGCCACTTATTTGGGTTCTGGTGGCAAAACCAGTTACTTTTCTGAAAAGAATTGCAAAGTACTTAAAAAAAAAATATGTGTAACTACGTGCAAACTACAATTGTATTTAACTACAATAAAACTATCCCCTCATATGGATCCAAGATACAGGCCACCTTTTGCCAATGAGCATCCATGACGGATTTTGTATGCTCTCAGAAAAATCACTTACAGGTTCCACTGCACTCAATGGCTTGGTTAGAGGAAAAACAATAGAAGCAGAAAGATTTGGCTAAATAAGAATGATATATCAAAACACCCAATATTTTAATGAAAGAAAATGAATATCCACACATTTTCACTTCTGTACAATTTTTGTGGTATATATATATATAATTTTAAGCTGTTTACAAATAACATTTAATGCTTCAAATATTACATAATGTTGATATTATATTTCTAGTGGAAATAAATATATTGCACTTAAAAAGAAACTTTTCATTAGATGTTGCTTCATAGTTTATGTTCATAACTTCTTTTTCCATAAAAAGATTTCCCCCTACCCCCACCCCATACACACAAACACACACTTCAGTACATGGTGAATGTGCTCACGCAAAGCATTATAAACAACAAAACACAGCAAACAGCAGAACTGTGGTACATTCTGTTAAGGAGGTTACAACCAGTTTTTTACCTTCCTTATTTTTAAACCAAATCTTTCCTCATGTTTCTGAAGGAACAATAAGAAAGAAAGAAAAAATTAAGAAAAAAAAAATTAAAAAAAAATTTGTTTAAATGTGCTAAAGGTAAAATACAGCAAACTGTATTTTTTGTCCTTAAACTACCATAAACTAAATCACTGATTAGTTTTCTTTTAAAAAGATAAAATGAAGAAAAAGAAGTTTCATTTGATAAACTTGAGACTATATGCAAGGACAGTTTATTACAGAGTAATACATAAATCTTCTAGCCAGTGAGGAAGTGGTTAGTAAAGAAACTACATGTCCTGAAGCAGAAAATTCTTTGTAAGGAATAGTGAGCAGAAGATCTCACTGGAACCAAAATTAATCTTGCAGTGAGTGAATGTCATCCCTCTTGCAGATGATGAGTTTAAGTGCTGTGGCCACAACTCCCCCCCAGATAAGAAGCCCCAAGCGTTACACTGATCTCACTGTTGATTTTATCCCTTATCGAGAGGTAATTTACCACAATTTATATTATCTTACAGTTTTGGAAAGTTCCCCAAGGAATACATAAAGAGGATGTAGTGCATAATCAAGTTGCCAGCCTAAATGTTTTCAGTTTAAAAGAGGTTCATTTTCAAATGCCAGTTAGTTTGCTGGACATTGGAAGCAGCAACACGCTGTGTTTATATGCTCACACAGTGACCTGGCCTCCGTGGACAAAGCCTTCTGGAAGAAAATTTGCAATTGCATTTTGTAAATTGTACTGCTAAGTACATTAGCTATCAGCTTTGTTAGTCTCTGGGATGCTTTTGTTCTATTAAAGATCTGAGGCTGTTGAATATCTATGGATAAAATCCAGAAAACACCCAGAGGTACTTGCAACACTTTGGAGGATAATCTTATCATTGTCTTCAAAAACCATATTCAGGCATTTTCTCTCCACCCGGCTTAAAACAAAAAAAAAAACAAAACAAAAAACAGGAGTGTAAACCAGCAGCAGTTTTCTCAGCCAAGAGAGCTCGAAGGGTGAAGAGCAATTTTTGTGGGATACAGAATGTAAATTATATTGGAAAATAAACTCTAGATTATATTTGGCATTCCTAGACCATCTACCAGCAACAGATGTTCTGTCCTGAAAGTGATATAATTTCAACAGCAGTACAGCAACTCCTTAAATAAATTACTGTGTTGTCAAAGTAATACTGATAATATTTATATTATATTTGGGTTTTTTAGGGAAAATTATTTCACTCTTTAATTAATTAGGAATTTACATTCATTTTCTCCCAATTGTGAAATCAGTGCTGATTTGTTGTTGGGTTTTAATCATTTCTGCAGAGTTCCTACATTGCTGCTGTCGCTACAGTCACTTTTCTTACAGTTAGACTTTATTTTTAGGTGAGAATGTTGAACGAAATCCTGTCTCCATTACAGTCAAGAAATCTCTAGCTGACCTCAGTGGGGCAGGAATTTTATCCTTTGAATCACTCCCATGCTGCCCCCTACCCACAGAAAGGTGAGAGGGACAAGAAGAAACCTTGCAAGATGGCAAGACCTCTTTGTTGGGCATCCTGTGGTCTCTGTGAACTTAAGCGCTTCAACCTCAACTCTACACAACAAGTTTTTAAGGGCAAAGAAGAGGAGGCGAGAACTGGACATACCTATTGACCTGATTCCTGGGGAGGACTCTCACAAGCTACTTTAGCTCCCTTGCTTGGGAGTTTGCCCATGACTCCATATTAATGGGGAACCCAGTGGGTTGCTGATGCAAAAGAATTAAACCATCAAAGAGCAGCATATGCTTTATCTGTCAGATGCAAGCAGTAGCCTGCAGTAGAAACTGGCAAAAGCCTTGTCATTTGCTCTGTGTGATGGGGCATGTACGACAAGGCAGTGGGACAAAGAAGGTACATTAACTTGCTTTGCTCGCAGAGGTGGGAGGTAGGTGACTCAGTGTACTGCTCTCCATTTCTTGTCATATGATACTAAGACAAACTGGTCAGAAGTAGAGGAGAATAGTGCCTAAAAAAGTCCATTTTCCATTCTGTGTTCCAGCTTTACACAGATCTTTATAGATATGAGATTGGATTGCTAGTTGTTTTTTTGCCAGTAGATGTGTTATCATGATAACTTGGATGCAACTCAACACAGAAACTCTGTGTTGACTTCTTATTTACAGTGAAATCCCGGCTCCTGCCATGCAGAAAACCAGTATCACACTGGTACTCTTCTCATCAGTGCAAAGCATTCGTGCTAGCTCTCTGCAGAGAGGTCATTTTTTCTTATCCCACTATAATTCCTCTGTTGTATCAGACAGAACATACTAGAAAAAATAGGTAGTACTTTGAATGAGAACTCTAATTGCTAACTGAAAAAATGCAGGTATGAATTAAAAATCTTTTAAAAAAAGTTTCACATATGAAGCTCTGCACTGGTATTTTCCTCTGTTCTAATGGGGCATGGAAAACCAGACAGAACAACCTCCTTTTTCCTGCCCAAAGAGCTTGTATAACAGCAGCCAGGGCCAAACCCAAGAAAATCAAAACAAGTAGAAGGAGGATCCAATGTCACTCATCTTATACCAGTCCACTGATTACGGTTTCATCTAGAGAGTCTATAGACTGATCTAGCCTGAAATTCAGTTAACTTGGTAGGTATTTGCAGCTAGAAGCAGGTCTTCAGTGGCAAGCACAGTAGCAAACAGGCATTGATTTAATTATTTGATATCTTGGGTGTCTAAGTAACAGTTTCCCCAATCAACATTTTCCTTCATCATACCTTAATAGAGTAGTTAAATTGCACCTCCTGGGATATAGGGCAAACATTTTTTTAGACTGAAGGACAGAATCCATCATTACTGCTACAGTCCTGTAACACAGTTCTTTTTTTTTTTTTTTTTAACTGATAAAGGTTTTGTGAAAGAAACAAAGAAAGAAAGAAAGACTTGTTAATAATTTTCTCTTTGGGATTATAGTAGTAACTAAGAAATACTGCTTTTGGTGAATATAAGCCAGTCTTTTAAAAAGAACAGTGGTCTTCTCCACTTTATCCCATTCCCAGAAGATGTGTGCTGAGATAGCCTAAAATATGCTCAAAGTTATAGCAATACATTTTTCTGTTTAGATGCTCATCAGTCACAAGAAGAGATGAAGATGAGTGAGAGTATTGCCTTTTTCAGAATTCTTCTAGCGTATGAAAAACACCTACACACAATTAATTTGTACACTGCTGCATAAACATAATCTCTTTCCATTAGGTAGAAATGCTCCTTTGGAATAAGCTGCACACAAACCAAAAAGTCCTGGGAACTTTGGGATCCACTTCAGCTGTGTCACACATTGATCCATGAGCAGCTCCAAGCTGCATCCTCTCTTCTTGTGATCCCTCCACAGAGGAATCTATCTCCATAACGTGTTTTCTCAGCTGGTTTGTTATGAGTTCAGCACTCCTGCCACAGGCCTTTCAGGAAGGTCCCTTGTCTTTTTCATACCAAACTTGCACATTTAAAACCTTGCATTTCTTTTGTCTTACTCACTCATACAAACGGCGTCATCACTGCAGAGGAGTGACGCAGTCCTTGAATAGCTGCATAAGGACCCTGCTGAAAATAGTGGTGGTACCTGGGCATGTGGAAGGAAGGGAAAGTGGGGCCACTACCTTGCATGGAGCTGGCTATAGCAGAGGGTGTAAGAGGCATTCCCAGGCGACTGTATGGAGGCAGAGATCCTTGGATTGGATGAGGAATGGGTGTAGCTATTGATGCAGTGCTGGTACCCAAGGCACTCAAAGACTGGGGGTGCTGAAATCCAGGAAAACTGGTCGAGGAGGATACCCAAGAACTGAGGGACAGATTATCAGATGTTGTAAAGGCTGACCCTGCAAGGAAAGAGAAAGAACACCTGACAGCTGCACTGTGACGCAAAGCTGGTAAAACAGCAAAAAGGGAGAAAAAGAGTCTTTTGCAGCAAGGCTGATTTTAACGACAAGATGTCACTGGAAATAGTTTCCAAATACTCCAATCTCCTTACATCTTTCTTTATATTATTATATTTTCCAGTTGCTGTCCTTTATCACTACATCCTAGACAAATTTATATGCTAAGAAGCTGGCTACAGTCACTTGACCAGTAAAATCAGCTTTGCACATTGGACACTTGTGGTATTATACACTGAAGAACCTTGTAATTCTGCCACTAAACTCTGAAGGATCTACTCCGACATGAAATCTCACTGCATTACATCCCTGTTTTGAAGATACGCTTGTAACTTTTGACATCTGATCCCCTGTAGAACTGGTTATTTTTTCTAAAATTTCAGTCTGGCAAAAATGCGTAACAATGTAATTTACACAAGTTTTCTTTTTTTTTTTTAACCCCAGTATAACTTGTCAGCACTGCATCTTTCCACACAACCTGACTTTTTCCTAAATATAGAGAAAAAAATTCTAAAATGTCAAAATGTTATTTTCCAGTGCTCTAAGAAACAACACTCATGCTAAATCTTAGTAAGAAATGCAAGATTCTAAGTGAAATGCACAGAGATATTAAAAACTTGCTCTCTACTTTTGATCAAATAGAACTGGTTTCTTCAGTATTGTTTTATTTTGAAAAGTTCAAAAAATTATTTACACATGTCTTCCACCTCTTTAAAACACTTTTTTTCTGAAGAATACAGAATCATTAAAAAAGGAAAAACAGTTTCTTTAAATTAGAACTAATTACGTATTTATTTTGACAGTAAAATTTTTGGGAAGCAATGAATAATTTGGTTGGATAATTATACATGGTCATTTTCAAATAGTCTCATGATAATGTTGACCTTCATCTCTGCAGTTCCTATGCATCTGGTCATCATCAGATGTTTGATTTCTAGAAACGCAGAATACAGTAAAATCCTATCAATAAGCTCTTAATTTTTATTCCTATTCAAACAATAATTCAACTCATGTCCCTTCTGTATTTCCCTTGTTGTCCGACTTGTCCATTGAGAAAATGTTTCTTTAAGAAATAAATTTACTGGCAAGAATGTCTGATGAAGTATAATTTCAAGCCAGTATTGCAAAACATGCTGAGACAACAAATTTTACAACAGGTATTAGTTTCATAAATCTGATTCTAGAAGATAGAGTCATGCAAAATGTGAAAATTAAAAATATACAGACATCTATCTGCCAAGGTAAACTTATTGGAGTTAGGTATGCTAACCAATTGTAGCTGTGTATTTAAAACAAAACTACAAGCAAACAACAATAGAAAGAAAAATTGAAAATTATTATGTTAAAAAAATTCATAAATCTCTTTAGGGATTCTCAAATCAGCTACTTTTGATTAATTCCTCCTCCGCTTAATGAAACAAATAAAATACACCAGCCTAACAATATGAAAGAGAAATTGTATCAGTTCAGTGGTGAAAACGGACTTGAACCAAATCCTGACCCCATGCCTGAACCCAATCCTAACTGCTGGGAAGTTAGGATCCAGTGCTGAACTGTAAGGACAACACCATAGTCACAGACCAGTGCAAACCCCTTTACAAATCAGGGGATAGCTGAGTGTTCTCTCACTTCCGAGAAAGTGGGATGTGGATCTCAATTTGCTGAGGAGGTTTATATCTGGCTCTGTTCCAGGTGGCTACCATGAACCCTGTGTGTGGATGTTGGAGCACAGGCACCCAGAAATTATCTGTTAAACGAGTTTTAATTTGATTTACAGATTTCATGTCTCTTAATTCCTTTGGAAACAGACTTCTTGTGATAAATACACTACTGAAAGCTAGATGTTTCCATCTTTAGATGGCTGAAGATGAAAATGCTCTGGATGCAATTAGAAATAAATAGCAGTGATGGACTTCCTTTGTTCTACACAGAACAAAGTACGTGATCCCTTCTCATGAAGAGCCTCCATAACGGTGCTTTCCTCCTCCAACCACAGTGGCTTCTGATGGCAATTTAGTCCTTCAAAAAGTCTCATGTACAACGTTTGCCAGCACGAAGGAAATGTGCTGTAGTAATTCTGAGACAGTCTTCCCAGCCTTGGGAAGCTTGTAACACACACCACCCAGCAGCATGTTTTTATTTGGCTGTCAATTCTTGTATGTATGGAAGGACACCCCACGGCTTTGCATGCAAGGTAGTTTTCAAATGCATCAGAAGTGTCTGTAGAATTTCAAAAAGATGGTTATTTCTGTCCTTATATCTTAGAGAACTTTTCTTTCTTTAAGAACGCCAGGCCTAAATGGAGAGTGAAGTCAGTACAACTGACAGCTCATCTGCAAGAGCAGTGTGTTTTATCCTCTGTGTATGCTTTTGTTTGCCCAGAACAATCACGTCCTATGCTAGCATATGGCTCCCAGATTAGAAAAGATTTGGTTGCCACAACTCATCATCTTCCTTACTTACTCATTTGCCATATTGCAAGCAAATGCAGAGCTGTAGCCTATACATATTATATATAAAACTAGTTTTAGTAAACTATTCCTTCATCCTCTGACATCTCCCTCAGGATTCTCTTCAGAATAGAAAGGCTCTAAAGGCCAGTTGTCATACTGAAGTTCACCTTCTTCACTTTGTCACTCCCAAATGAGGACATCATACCAGGGAGAAATGTAATTCTTGGAGAGAAGGTGCCTTGCTCTTAGCAGTTCTGGCAAGGGAAAATTTAACACTATCTTTGACAATAACTGGCCTAAAATCTAAGACGATGTGAAGCGAGGTAATCCCCCAGAAGTCGGTGGCAGGATGGCATCGTGCCATCTGTGTTGCTCCAGAAACTCCACAATCTAAGGAACTGCTTTTAGAACAGATGTGTACAAACAAGCCCACCTAATCACATATTGTTGAAGAGCAACTCATGGTTAAAAATAAGCATGTTTTCCCTGCACAAGTCCAAAGAGCTTATGACCAGAAATAATGCTCTTATCTTAGTGACACTGTATGAAGTTAGAGGACAAGACAAGGGCACTGCCAGTCAGAAGGCAGACGGAACTGCTTTACCTCAAGTCACTGTTGCATATCAGGCAGGTCATGAAGTCAACATGCAAAGTATAACGCAACACAAGTTGATGCTAGTCAGTGATCCCACAGGATGGGTCTGAGATCTATTTCCAGTGGTGAATTATGACCGATGCTGTTTGTCCAGCAAGTATTCCCACAAAGAACAATTCTGCTTTGTTACTAGTTTTGCAACTGCTAAAGTAGACAAACCTTTTGATAAAGCTTTTGAGGTGAATTGCCTCAGTGGGAAAGACACCTTTCAGAGACAAAGAGATAACAATTAAACATCAATTTTCCAGAGAGATATGGACTTTTCTTCCTGTAGAGGCAAAGCAGGTTAACCACAGGCTAGTCCAAAGACAGTCAGAACGAAGTCCTCGCTTCACAGGAGGCTGGAGGGGCAGCAAATGACACATCTACACAGTACTTTACAAATGGTGCTGAGCCCCACCTAGTAAGTCCTGCTAGGGGGTGGGCAGTGTTACCTTGTTCTCAGCACCATGGCAATGAAGTTGCCTGGTTTTCATCCTTCTTGACGAGGAAGCAGAGATGACAGAGATGGCAAAGGCTATATATGCATCTCTAGAGCTGCCTTCTGAACTAGCCACATGCTCCAGTGCCATGGGCATATCAGATGTCCAAAAGAGCCATAAGATAACACGTATTTTTCTTCATTATAGGACTTCATGGCAGAAAGACTCACCACAGAAATACTTCAGAGTACTACAGTACTGTCCGTGGTCCTCCTTTTCTCAAATATAACAAGGTCAACCACAGTTTACCTCATCAGCACATTTTCCTACCTCTGCTTTGTGTTGCCTGACTGTCATCTCCGAGATCATCTTCTCCTCCATAGGTTCGAATGGGGGATCGGGCATAGGAATGCTTTTGGATAAGACTCTCCACGCTTTCTCTGTGAAAGGAAACAACCTACTGTATCAATAACATCCTAAAGAGCCTCCTAATCCTTTACGTTATATATAATTATTATGCTGCCTTTTCCCTGTCCAGATCACATCTTTCTCACACAAAATCTCCAAACTTACTTAACAAAAGGGTTACCTCATAGTATGTCACTGGAAATTCTGAACTTGCCCTGTGGTGTTCTAACATTGCTGATCACCTCTTATCCATGTGGTACTGCTTTATCTGCAAAGTAGAGTGAACTTCCCACTGAGTTTCTTGGATGTGGTCTCAGGCAGTGAATAGAAGACCAACACTCTTTACAGATCTGACAATGCAAACTCTGGGGTTATTTGCGCTTAGTGAACAGTTTGGGTTCAAAGAGACACTTGTGGTCCAGCTCCTTTCAAACAAGATTTCACATGGCACATGACCACCTTCACCAGGTGCTCTCGTATTTTTTTGAAATCAGGGGCAAGAGATAGATGTGTTCAGAAGCAGCTCAAGTCTAACCATTCTCTCAGCATCAGAGTCAAGGACAGCTTGCAGCAAGAAGTCTACAGATACTACCAACCTTGTGCCACATCTATTCTGGGAGGTTAGACATGTTTGCCAGGCCCTCGCCTCCCTGGTGGCACAAAGGACTGAAGTCACCCAAATAATTTTTAAATAGAAGGAAGGCATATCTGCATGATAAGCCATAGCAGTTTGTAAGGAAGATCCAACCTTTCACATTCCCAGCACATTTCCATGTAAGTAGGTGGCATTATACCAGAGACAAATGCTACCTAAGCACATTTCCAAAATGACTTTGACCTTCTGTTCCCATTTAAGAAATCTAGGTAGCAATAGCTGTTTAAATCTGCTGCTGGGTGAAGGTTTTGTCTGAATTTACCATTTGGTCATTCATAGTTACTAATACCCTTCGCTGGGAGAGCGTAGCTGTTGGTAGAAATTCCAAGGAAAACCATTTTCCAAGTAACAGGATAAATCACAGTGTCACATGTTTTCCTTTCCTACAGAAAGTGCATTATGGTCATTTTGTCCTTGGTCTATCACTGGCATCATTACTTATGCTAGTCTCCTCAGAAAAAAAATAAGTAAGAAGGGGATCTTATCAAAGTGATTTACTTGTGTGAGGACTGGAAGTGGACAGAAAGCAATGGCAGTTCCTACACAGAGGATGATATAATTGAATTACTGCCTTTTAAGTGATTGAAAACAGTAGGCATATCAGAGCTATCTTGAAGAAGATTTTCCAAAGAAAAAGACAGATGGCATTGTTTACATTATGTGCCAAATGCCTCTTGAAAGTTGTTTTTTTCTTTTTCAGAATATGGAATGCAGAGGATTTTACTTAACTGAAAGGACTACCTTGGATGAGTACAGAATAACGAATTAGAACAGTGTTGCCTGAGTAATTTATATAGGTCCATAAACATATTCATAACCAAATAATTGTTAATATTCAAAGGTCTGAAAAATAAATATGATTCAGGTGATTGTCTGTATTGTCTTTATTTCTAGGAAATATCTGCTTAGCACAACAGATATTACAGCGTATAATAATATCCTGATGCAACAGGAAGAATGCAGGCTCTAGTTTTAGTGCAGTGGGCCAAATTCATCTCCAAAACACTGGAGCCAATGGCAGTTTGGGGATAAACTCACCCCAATAAATTTACATTTGAATTACCTACAGGGATTTAAAGCTAAATCAAATGCCCACAATTATTGCAGACTAAATTCTTTCCAGATGGGTTTGTATGCTAGAGAGAGAACTCTATTATTCTATACAGTTGTCTTCTTTTAAAGAAAAAAAGAGAAATGTCTTTTTTAGTGAACCCTGAATCTGCAAATTTTGAAACCAGGGAACTATGTGGTAGGTTTATTTACTTATTTTTAATGTTGTAATGTTGCAGGTAGTATTCTGATGGTTTTAGAAGACTAATCTCATTCATTAACATGAGATGCAAGCTTTTATGGCAGAGGGAATGGTCTAACAAGGAAACTTGGATCGTGGAAAGCAACCAATTTCACAAAATCACTTCCTTCTCTGCAGCTGGGGTTTAACATTCAAAACTGTATATGCTTCTCTTGCCTAACCATGTTGGTGGTTTACACTATAATCACAACACACCTGCTAATTTTTCATTTTATAGGTTGATTATACACACTGTGAGCACAAAGCATTGAGATTCTCACCAGAATTTAGGCACCTGGCTCCCACAGCCCTCAGGAGGACACATAAAACACATAATGCATATAAACCTCCAAACAGACCTATGAAATGCAAAAGGCTGTGCAGGAAACCCCCTTAGCATGTAAAAGGAGACAAAGAAAAACAAGTACTGGTGGATTTTCTCCACTCATTAAGTATACTTCTGAGTAATCCCACAAAGCACTGTTTCTTCAACCTAGTCTACACTCAGGTCTCCCCCATCCTGGACAAGTGACCTAAGTTAAGGGATAATCTTTCCCTCTGGTGTTTCAAATGAAAGGGGCAGTGGCCTCTGCACCATGCTCAATTATTTCATGTTCAGAGAACACCACCACCTAGAGATCAAGTCTTCTTGGATAAGACTTGCAACTCATCTAATGTATGGAAATGTGGAGTTTCCCACCCATCTTGGGAAGTGTGCACCAACCTCCTCCACCCTTTACGCATGGAGGTGCTTTAGGACTTTCTCCAAATAGATGTCTAGGAGGAAGCAAAACTTTAACAACAAGATTTAAGTGCCTGTAAAATCTAGTTCAAAATGGAGGAAGAAAGCTGTTGGTCTGGAACATGGGTTCTTGCTGATACCCTTTATGCAACCAGAGCCAAAAGGACTTAAATTTCAAAATCTTCCTGAAGGTTCTGTTTATGGGAGTGTGAGCTGGTTAGGGTATCCAGAACAAGGTGTTCTGTAGAGTGGACCATTATAATAAATTCTTTCAAGTCCCAAATTAAAATAATAGGGAAAGACATTAATTTAAACCTCTGGCTTTATAGTTCTGTCTGCAACATGTTCAGATATTTCAATATGAACCATATTGAAAGGATTTTAGGAAATAATTTTTTAAAATACTGAATGATAAATCAGTATTTGCCATTTTATGATTCTGTCCAATAAAAAAAAAATAGCAAGGGAAGAATATGGTGGAGCTTTTTAAAGCTTTCCTGTAGTATTTTTCAGAGATGATCCACACTAAACTGGCTTCCAGTTACTTGATGCTCACTTGTTACTCAGTTTGGGATCAGAGATTTGTTATCTAATACTTGGACCTAACAATTTTTACCTTTTAATGTATCTTAGAACTCCACAGTTTCTTCTAGTAGCAATAAATTAGCGATAAAATTTGTTTTGAGAGATTACAAACTGCCAGATAGATAAAGGAAAAATGTCTTCTTTATATTAAATTATTCTGTGTGGTCTACCAAGAATTTTCAGTCTTTCAGACTGCTCTTCAACTCACGGCTACCTTGCAAATACCCAGAGGTGGGGAGAAACACACATAGGCACAATATATTACTACGATTAAGCTGTGCTATGTGTACAGCTGAATAATAGTAGCAGGTGACAGGCTGGAGAAGAGCAAGCCAGGGGCTGAAGCTGTTTGAGAAGAAGAAGGAACCACATGCCAAATGGAGAGGAAAAAACTAAGCTCTTATTGGCTAGTCCACACATAGAGAAGATGCTGAGGCAGGACAAAAATGAGGAGAGGTAACAGGAAAAAGGAGCTCAGGCTGATCCTGATGTCCTGCATTCTGACAGAAGTACCCCGTGAACCCAGCCCTGGAAATAAACCTCTGAAGGTTATGAACAAAGCACTTCTCTCCTTGCAACACATAAACCAGCAAATTTTGAACCAGGAATCGAATGAAGTGAGAGGTTGGGAGAACTGATCAACCAGCAAGGTTTTAGGGTGAAGAGGGAACATCCTGCCATTCTGCAGGTTTTAACCTCTTGACCGAACATTTCACTCTTGTCTCTGCTAGCAACTGATTCAAAAAATTAAACTTCAAGCTAGAGATACTTTATGTCTTGCAGCTACAAGCCGAGTCTTTGGCCTTGTTTAGTTAACAGCTCCCTGTATGTACAGAGCAGCCTCAGAGGATCAAAAGTAGATAGGAAAATCCTGCTAATGCTTTACAGACTAAGCCCAAGATCTTGCCATGGATATGAACTGAGAGATGGCAGAAAACAGAGCTGGCTTGGGAAGCAGCTGAGGAGCGAGGCCCTGTGTGAGGATGCTTGCTTCCTTTTGCTGTCAACCCAGATTACAGACATTCTCTTGGGGAATGGTAAAGTCCCAGATTACCCTGAGCAGCATCTTCAATCAAAGTGAAAGAACAGTGCTGCTTTGTAGGTGGAAACAAGCATCTCTTTGATGATGCTTTGTGTAATTTTTTCTGCTCCTTTTGCTGTTACTCAGTTTCAGCTGTGCATTCACAGCAGCCTGGCTATCACCATGACCCTGATTCTGAAGCTCAGGACCGCCAGCCCTGCTGATATGGAAGAGGACTCTCCTGGCCACAGTTCAGTGTCAACACTGATGCTGCTGTGTGCCTGCATGTTCCTGAAACTATGGATTTTCCTGAATTTGGCAGAGAGTGCACCCAGGGGGTAGAGTCAGGAAGCCTACCTTCTCTCTTTGGGACTAAGAGGCTTGAAGCAATATATTTGGGTTTGGCAGAAGGCATTAGTAAACTAATCCAGACCTAGCTTGCTGGAGCCAGGCCTGTGTTAGTATCCATCTTAACTCCATGCCATCACTCCAAAGAGGATGAAGTTGATGTAATAGGCAGACACCCATTCCACTGGGAGCCAACTGTTCAACTTCCTTTGATGACAACATGCAAAAGGCAGACTACGGTGAGGAAGAGCAGGTGGCAGAGCCAGGCTCTCTGAATTCACGTCTTCCGCAGAAGTTACTGCCTCAGGAATGGCTACAAGAGGTACAAATTTCAGAGCAGAGTTGAACAGCTTGTTAGTGTTTTCTCCTTTTGCCCTTAATATCCAAGACCTAGGTAAGCAAAAAAGTAAGGATATCCTCAGAATCTGCACCATGTTCCAGGTGTCACGGGGTTGTTCTTGTTTTGGTTTGTTTCATTTTGTTTGGGTTTTTTTGGTTGGTTGGTTTTCTATTCTTTTTTCTTCACAAGAAAAACACAATGTTAATAAAAAAATTAACATAAGAATAATAAAATAATTAAACTGACAATGACGTTTTGCTTGGCAGTTCAGTTCAACACAAAGAAAAATACAGAACAGGATATAAAGTGTATGAATTATCAGTTCGCAGCCTGAATGACTTCTTTAGTTCTGCATTTCAAAGGTTTCCTTTTTTTTGTAGCTGCCAGTTAGTATGTTTGGAAGAAAGCCCAGATAACAGAAGACATCAGAAGTGAGGTGAGGTGAAGACAGATGGAATAAATGGGCTGAGAAGGCACAAAAATAAACTTGTCGGAAGTCGCACTGTAGTAGAACTCTTTTTTTTTTTTACGGGAAAAGGTGACTAATTTGTCCAAGATGCAAGTGCTAAAAACAAGTCTAATTAAAAAAAAAAACAAACCAAAACAACAACAAAACAAACCCAAACAAAAACAACACAGCAGGAGGACAAATATATTTCTCCAACAGCAGCTAGGAGTGAACAAACACACGCTGTCAGAACCGCTGTTCAGATATCACTCAGCCTTCAAGTTCCTGTGGCTTTCAGATGCTATTTTACACATGCAGAAACATACAGACATTAATTTGCCACATAGAGTTGCTCTTATACTGATAGATGAATATTACGGGCTGACCATAGAAACCTAACTCAGCTCTGACACAGTATGGACCAAATCTTCACCCAGAACAAAGTAGCTCTGTTTGCTGCTTAGACTACAACTGAAACAGTTCCCACCAGGGAAGAACCAGGGCCCATCAGACTCCACTGACCCACATGAGCTGAAGTTTAATTTGGCCCAGAAGCTAATATAGAGCCGCCAAACACTTCCACAGAAAGTCAAAACTATGGGGCAAGTGTTGAAGGGATGCAATACTCCAGGAACACATACAGTTTTAAGAAATAAGGGAAATGAGAGTTAAATTATGAGAAAAATAGGGTTTGATGATTGGAGGAGAAAGAACAAATATATCTCCAAAGTGGTGTTTAGTGGCACCCTCCCAATAAACATCTGGCAATGTCAATTCTCAAAGCGCTATAATATGCATGGAGGTGATGTAGCCTGGCTGAGGCCATGGCATGGGAAAAGTAATGACACTTATGAAGAAGGAATGTGAGGTTATTGAATATAACCACCCCACTTCTCTGAACTGCAAATAAAAAAGAGAAAAACATCTATCTTTATACAGGGAATGAAAAAAAAAAAAAAAAAAAGGATAAAATTACCTTTCTCTGACTTATAAAAAAATCACACACTTGCAAATATATGTCAAATCTCTTTCTCTTTTTTCACCAAATAAATAGTGACACAACTCTAACATAGCCAACCCCACTGAGCTCCACTTCACGCAGTGACAGCAACCATTTCTTTCTGACTGCCAGGCAGGGGATGAGAGGTGAGAACGGAGCAGTGCTGTGAAACTGGGTCTTCAGGAAGTCCCTAGAAAACTTCCTCTGAGGTGGAAATTGTGGGTGTGATCTGACATCCTCCCCTGCCCTCATGCATGCATGATACCTGCACGAGGTGAATGGAAAACACCACCCAAATAAAACATTTTTAGACAGGTTTGCACAAGCAAAAAGATCAATAACAGAATACCTAAGTGTAAAATGAGCCAGGGTATAATTGCTTAAAAGCTTGGGAGCCAAAGTGGTTTTAGCTGGCATGGAGGCTTTCTGCTAGGGAAAAGGAGCAGTTGCCAGGCCATCAGTGAGCAGAGCTAAAGGGACCAGATTTGAAAGAAATACTTCAGGTGTCTACAGGTAGGTACGTAGTGCTTCCTAGATGTCCCAAGACATCCATACAACGGCCTGAAAGGGATGATGCCAAAAAAAACTTGCAATCCATCTATCCCTCTGGAGCAGCAGCTGGAGGCTGGAGTAACCTCACCACATCTGGAATGGCACCATATACCAGGCATTTAGGCACTGGAGTCCCTGGTGTTTCTCCCTAAATTCTCCCAACTTAATTTTCCCAACTTAATTCTCCCAACTTAATTCTCCCAACCAAAATATCAGAGCCCCATTAGACTGAGAGCTACCTGAGGATAAAAGATAATTTTGATTTTTTTTTTTCAAATCACTTTGATTTTCTGGAGAACTATGGCAAAGCCCTACTTAACCGTGGACATGGGAGAATGTCCTAGAGAATATACATATATTTCTGACAGTTCACGGGAGGCTTTCATGAGACAGGGAAGTTCTTCTAGACCAGTGGTAAACAGGGGGCATGGGAGGAAGACAGCTCTGTGGAGCAAGCAGGGAAGGGATGGAAGAGAGGACTGCTGCAGACAGCATATTGTTAAGCATGTGGCTTTGACTGCTACTTCACCAGGGCAGTGCCTGCATCCGGACATTAGCATCCATTTCACTTACAGCCTTGTAAGCCAGTACAATGTATTTCTACATCTCAGACATGAAGTTCCTCAGGGGAAAATGTAGAATCCAATTACCATGCAAATCCAGCTGGGAAGCTGGGATGCAGCTCTCTTCCTTCTCCCATCCCCCTCATCCTTCCTTTCTCTGCCTAAAAATGACTGGGGTGTGTGACCATACTTTTCCATATTGCCTCTTGACGTATGTATCTACCTTCCAGGAGTAGATTACTGGACTTCAGATGGGTATTCTCACTTAGCTCTCCTTAATGGTTACAAATCCACACCCTGAACTTGCCTACCACATACTGGATCAAACAATGTTCAGATCATGATTATGATCTGTTAATTCTTATTTTATCATTATTTTATGATTCATTAGTTCTGCTGACTCACACTCTTCAAATGATCACCTTTTTCACTGGACTGTTTGCATAATATTTAATTTTGATGGGTTTATTTCTTTAGCTATTTATTTTTAAAAGTCAAATTCTTCACAACTCAAGATAAATTCAGGCTCAAGATGAAAAAATTAATCCATCGGGTTCTGATTTTGCATCCTGTATGGCTTTGGCAGTTTTTCCTTAAGCAGAAGCATAGAGCTATTCTTTTAACGCCTACCTCCAGCATGAGTTTCTCATTAGAAAACCTGCATTAGTCTTTTCCACAAAGGTTACCATTAAAAAAAGATCACACTCATCCACATCCCTGCATCTGGCATCCCATAGTTCACACCACAGTACTTTAAGACAATTGCCTCTGAATGTTCAGGTTTTTAATCCCAACCACGGTGGGAGCCTTTATGTAAGGGAGGAAATGTAAATACCAAGTAAAAAGATTGAAAGATGAATCAGCAACTTTTCTAAATCATAGTAGCCCCAAATAAAGTCTGCCCTGTTGCTATACATAGTTTACCACAATTAATGTGTGGAAGGAGTCAATTGTGGAAACAATCTCCCATCCTACTGAAAATTCAATATATAACAAACTCATCAAAGATTTTCTAATGGTTCAAAGCTTTGCATATATAGCTACAAGTACAAAGAAATCCTAAGACATTTAGACAGGAACAAAAGAAAATACAACACTTCACTAGCTTTGCTGTTCCCTACCTCCTCTACCATTCTACAAATTTCACTACCTTTACATATATTATTTTACCTCCAACGCGTATAATGCAAACCAATTAATCCTGAAGGCATTTGCAGCTTGAATTTCCTACCTAAGGCTCATAAATCTAGAATGAGAAGCCTGAAATCGTTAAAGTCACAGATTTATAAAATCATATTCAATTAGGCTAAAAAAGTGCAATTTCTGTCATCATGTCATAAAAAGATGTGTTTTTCTCTCAGATCTACTATAAAGAAAAGCTCCCTATATTGTTACAGATAGAGGCTGTTTTCAATCAGTTACAAGGAGCAATCCAATTACTGGATGGTTTAGTGCAGTAACTGACTCCAGACTAATTTAATTTCTTTAGGTCTCTAAAGATCAATTGATCTGATTTGTTTCCCTCCCTAAAGGCTGTTTAGGAAAAAGCAGGCTTAAATACCTGGAAATGAAATACAAAGCTCTGTACACTTTCACACTACTTAGGTCATTGGAAAAAGCTGGAACTCGCAATAAATGCATGCTCTCTTGGCCCGAACATCACAGGATGCTCTACAGGAGGCCATTAGGATCACCACACAGCCCTGCACATTATACATGCACGTGCCTGGAAGGTATTTTCACAGCTTCTACATAACTATTCTATTTTCAAGAGCTGTGCAAATGTTCATTTGGCCTGTGTAGTCTTTTTCCCTGGCAGATAAATATTTTTTCTCAGACAGTGATCTCAAAGAAATAACTAAGTTTCCAACCAGCCCAAGCAAGAGTCACACTGTAATATTCAATGTACTACTTACATCTCATAGCGTATGTCACAATAGACATCAAGAAAGAAATTCTTCTTGTCGTCCTATCTCACTCCCTATCTCTTTGACTTTATATCAGATTTCTTTAAGCAATTTTGCTGGCGCGAAGATGGAATCTTGTAGAACCATCAGGTACTTCGAGAATGACGTTCTCATCTCCCTGAATACTTTAATGCTGGAACCCCTTGGTATTACTGGAGCGTATCAGATAACTTAGGAAATTCTCTAATAGTCTCTTACCTGTCCTCTTGCATGTTACACTTTTACTCCCTCATTACTTGATGTGTCATGCAGCAGGTTTTGTGGTTATTAAATACTGTTGTTCCCTAATCAGGCCTAAGCTTTCCTGTTTAAGTCAAATTAAGACCTTAATCAAACTTGGACCCTCTAATCCAGAGATTTCATGTTATTTCAATGTTGTTTGTGTTCTGTTTCTTGTATTTATTGCCAGTTTCACATTTGGCTGCCTTATCTTTCATGGCAACATTCATGCCTGTGCTGGGCTGCCTGTCTCAGACTCTATTCTTACACTTATCAATAAACAAAAGGGCACTGCGGTTTATGCTCCGCATTTCTGACTCCATGCCATGTGCTGTTATAATAAGATGTCCTCTGGAAAAATTCTCTTCATATCCAGCACCATGATAGTTGGTTCATCTGCACAGAGGTAACCCAGTTTTTCTCCCTGCTTATCTATTCAGACCCTCTTAGCCCTTGCAGTGCTCTGCCATTAGTCGGCAAGGAATCTGAAAGGTGAAAAGCAAAATCTCTTTTCTTCCTATGGCTCCTTTCTTAACTATTTATTGTATGCAAACCTGCATTTTGGATATTGTTTACCTTAGTACTCCATCAATACAGCAGGCTATGCTAATTTAGTTAAATCTGATTTGTTTTGTTTTTTTTTTTTCCATTTTCAATGAACTTTCACTTAGGAAGCAATATTTAGCAACTCTGCATGTGTGCACTACACTATACAAGCTTGCTTTCCCCAGATTACTGTTCTTTTACCCAATTACTCCATGGAGTAATTACCCATCCATGGACCTGCTCGGATTGATGTGGTTTTGAAATCACAGATACATCTGGATATCCCCACATAGGAGTCCAGAGGGTTTTGGCCTTTCCAAACTTTCTTTCGTGATCATGTGCTCATAGGAAAATTTGGGTGTGCTATATCCATCTCCACTGAGTTCTTGTCCAGCCTGAAGGACACAGGCAGCTTAATTTGCTTCATTTGCCAAACTATTTGACACAATATCATAAAAATAAGCTACCAAGAGATTGAAATTTCCTTCCTACTCAGCTGTGGGTTGATATTTCTGTCCCTATGACAGCAGTTGCTTATAATGAGCAGTACGCACACAAAACTCAACAGTTCCCAGACAAAGCTTTTCCCTGATGCAGCGTGCAGTACAATTCTGGTGAAACAAAAATGGCATCTTTGTCATCAGAGTGAGAATTATGGGATTCGCCCTGATGGCAATAATTGCTGACTTCAGTGTCTGGGACTGCTGAAGTGTATTTTGGGAAGCTCCCCTCTCTCTTTTTCCACTGTGTAGAGCAGTGGGAGCTATAAAGATATTTTTCACAGGACCACTGCCCTTGTTTCCCCATTGACCCAATTCACAGCCCTCAATAGGATTCAATGGCATAATAAGAAAAAAAGCTTTTCATTCTGAAGTTGTAAAACTGACCTTCAAGAAGCCCCCTCAGAAGATTAATATATCAGCCTCAGCTGGAACAGATGTCAAAACTCAAACCAGCTTTCTTCATAAAGTTTGTAAGTACTTTTAAAAGAGGTGGAGGAGGCTTACTATATGCAACAAGATAACGCTAAAATGCACAGCTTCTCGGGAGTTGAAAGGATGCTTTTCCTACAAACTCTCTCTTCTCTTTATCTTATCTGCATGGAAAGTAAACAGAAAGTCCCCATTACCTCTCGATATCAGTGAGTCTGGAAGAGTCCCGGAATCCTTTAGCAAAAGGGTTACTGTCAATTTTCAACTTGGTTATCTGGAAAAAAAGGAAAGAGCAACACAACATTAATGTAGACTTAAGATATTGTGGCGTACAAAGTGTTAACCAATCTATTCCCCTGACTTCACTACTAATTTTATCCATGCTCCTTCTGAGAAGCTGCAATGCTGGGGAGGAAAATCAGGCTGTGTTACACATATGACAATGGAAAGACCAAAGGGCACAGTAGGCTCAGCCTTCACATTACCCAAAGCTGGAGGAATCCGCCCATGTACAGCATTACTGCTTGCAAATACTTTAACAGCACGTATCAGGTTGTCTTTTCCACAGTCAATGCACAGCACCCTGCCAACATCTGAGTCTTGTTGGTGGAGCTGCACACCAACTAATACGAGCTCAAATTAGAAGCCACTGGCTGCAGACCTAAAGAAGCTGCTTCAGTTCAACCCCACTTTTTTTTTTTTTTTCTTACTGGGATGAAAATGTTCTTAGCCAGACCTACCTGCCAGTCACACAGGAGCTGTTTAACTGTTTTTATATGGAAAGAGGCTAAGGAAGAAAAGGAGGGAGAAAAGTGTAGAGAGGACTCAGATTTAAAGTGACAGGGCATGCGTTTAAGGAGTAACCCCATTAGAGCCATCACAGTACTGGAAAAACAGAGATCTTATGATTAAAACTCTCCTCCCTTCTTCAAATGCAGCTGCAAACCTGACTAGAGCATTCTGTCAGCCCTTCCATTCTGCCAGAGTAACCCAGAGTTCTGCCAGAGTCGCTCTGTCCCAAAGCATCAGGGCTCTCCTTAACTTTGCAGTGAAACTTTTCAGGCATAGGTGTCTGCTTCTACTGTGGTTTTGGGGGAGCAGGAAAAAAGAAATACCCTGTTGCCCTTGTGAAATTTTCCAACCAAATGAGATTTGGTAAATAAAACTTGACATATCATCAAAATGTTCAGATTTTTCAGCTGCACTTCTTCCAAGAATTAAAAATAAAACAGTAAGTGGGAGTTAGAGCTTGAAGGGGGACAACACAGGACTTGTCCTGCAAAGCAGTGAATGCCACCAACTCTAGCTGAAGCTCATGAAAATCAACAGTTCTCAGCACTTCATATTAAGCAGCTATGTCAAGCCCTCAAGACTGAGAAAGTAAAGGGATCTCTTCCAAATTCTCAAATATCCAAATGCTCTTATCAAACAAAGATATTTCAAAATGGGGTGACTTCTACAAATAAAACAAACAAACAACAAAACACAAGAGGACAACTGAGCTCAACTTTTCCTTCTGAGAAAGAGGTCTTCTGGGAGGGAAACAGAGAGAGGGAGGGACACGCTTAGAAAGACAAACCCTAAGTTTTCCATTCCTGCTCTGCAGTATATGACCAATGAGCAGTTGCTCCTGCAGCTGCCACCCACCTGCTCTACTACCCTGGAAAAACTCCCTGCACCCCTGGGCTGCTGTAGTCCCTGCTCAGGGTTTCAGGTCCATACAAGCTCTCTGGGAAGGTCTTTGCTTTGAGGCGCTAGGTAGGAGATGCTGCACCTGTTCCCATGGGCTAGTCAAACAGCATGGGACCTGAGTGCTGGCTGAGATTTTGAGGCCGTCCCATCATGCAGGTACAACTGGGAGAAACTCCCCTCAACACTGGCCTTGTCACAGGACCTTACCACAGCTCAGAAAGTTGGTTATAGTCTCATTCTACTCCCAAGATATCCACAAGCCCTAGAATCATGATGATGTTGCAAAGAGTGTCTGGTAAGCACCTCAAATACAGGGAACATTTTTTTATGGCAGCATTCTGAAAACTACCTTGAAAGAAGCTAAGCTCTAACTAGCTCCATTGACTTAGATCACCAACACACTGAGCCAGCTGCACTACAGAATAATCAGGATGTCTGTTCATCTCTTGAGCGTATTTTCACCAAACTTCCATTTTCCTAATATTAAAGATTCGGTATGACATCACAAGAGAAACTTTTTGTATCCACCAAAGCCAGATGAGACTCACAATCATTTATGGCCATATTTTTCCTGAGAGACTGTCTCACAAACAATCAGAGAACATCTGCTAGAAAGCATTTTAAAATGAAATCTGACCTACAATTCAACTCTGTGGCAGTGGTTTCACTGTTTAAACAAATGCATGCCCTTTAAATCTTAAATTATGAGATAGTTTGTTGAAAGTGTAATGTATTTAGCTTTTATCTAATAACCTCCAGAAATGTAATCAATCCCTCCTTAAAACAGCTCTGAAAGAAATGTCAAAAATTAAAAAAGGCTCCATTTTCATTAGTCATAAATAAAATTACAGGATCCACCTCTAGGGGTTCCGGAGATGTTCCACTGAGAAATTTTCCAGGGCTCAATGTGTGTGCTTAGGGAAGGTTAGTTTAGAAATATCTCTGGTGTAAATATCATCAGTAAACACAAATCCATCCTACAGAAATAAATTCCAGGTTTAGCTGGTTTTGTGCCTGTTACTATTTTGCTGGTTTCTAC
Organism: Actenoides lindsayi; assembly: GCA_025331215.1. NCBI lineage: Eukaryota > Metazoa > Chordata > Aves > Coraciiformes > Alcedinidae > Actenoides > Actenoides lindsayi. The sequence continues at coordinate 12,445 of WTSP01004435.1, read as the reverse complement.
AGAAAGTTAAGTGGAAAAATCTAACCGCCTGTTCAAACACTATATTCTTGAGATCGCCAAGTACCGAACGCATTTTCTGTGGCATTCAGATACAAAACTGAGTTTAAAAGAAGTACATTCTGATATTAAAGCCATAAAGCAGGATGTGGGGTCTGTCGTAAGAACCCACTCACTACTACTGCTATTATTATCAGAGGTTTGGCCCCCTGTGCATTATTTATTCAGAGCATTTAAAAGTTAATTACTTTCACTTCATATTAAGAAATGCAGATTTCTTTAAATATTCCAGCAGGTATAGTGTGTCTGCAATGCTGCCTGCCCCTATGTTTGGACAGTACTTCTTAACTTGGGGGAATTAGAGAGGGAAAGAGATGTTTTTCTGAAGTGCCATTGTCATTAGGCCCTTAAAGCATGTTCTGAATCTCACTGAAGCCAACAACATATTTCCACTGACTTAAATATTGAAGACCTATCCACTGTCAAGTGGAGCCTCTGCTCTCCGATTGTTTACATACTTCCTAAAATTACTAATTAGCAATCCATTGTTATGATCTCCTCCATTTTCTATATATTATTCACTGGCATGAAAATTGAAATTCAGACATCTGGATGTAATCTGGGCAGCCTCTGAAAAGCATATCTCTGAGTGATTATCCTTATGTTTGAGCCTTACATCTTAATTAGTCAACTTTTTAAGCCCCTGAAATCATCATGTGCAAACCAGAGTATCTCTCAGCTAATAGCTTGTGGCATAAAAGATCACTGCAAATATGAACAGTTCCTTAACGAGCTATAATTAGAAAAGGACTAAATGATAATGTGCAAATGGTTTTGTATAGTCAGAAGGGAAGACAAATAAAAGCCTCTTTCATGTCATCTTTGCTCCCATGAATAATCCTTATGGCCTTTGATGTCAGTAGTACTACCCCTAAGAATTACTCCTGAATATGAATTAGATTGGGCACAGTCACTACAGACACTAGCATGGAAAGGCAGGTTGTATTAGGAAGATTCCTAGTTTAGACTGGGAGAAGGGAGTTTTCAGAGTGGGATTGAATTAAATCCATGAAAATTAGCAAGTGTACTCACCAGCTGATTCTGGTAGGCAGTGACAGCAGTAAAAACTGTCTCTGGAAAGATGAAAGTCCTAAACTCTTCTGATTTCAGATTTAGCAAAGAAGCCGTGTGATCCTTCTTCTTAATAATGTGGACCCTTGGCTGGTACTTGTGCATGGAGTTCAAAATGATCTGCAAGAAAGAGTGACAAGGCGCTGTCCTGAGAGGAAGGTTAACAGAACTCTCAAAGGCTATAAAAACCACGGGGGGGCGGGGAATGTCTAATTAACACTGCTAGGGGAGATATCTGAAATCTAATTATCCAGGGGCTGATTTTTCAAGTGAACTCTCTAGCTCCTTTTGGGCAGTTCCAGAAAATGAAGGTGGAAAAGAGGGAATCCCAGGAGCAAGTTTCTGCTCACTCCTGCGGCACCGGTGAGCACATGTTTTCTTGAAGCATAAATACCTGTTCCCACAGGTAAGGTGCCTTACCTACAGAATTCATAATGGTCAGCACGTGCCCCTGTTTGCAGGTGTCAGCTGCAAGTGTGGATATGTAATCCTTGGAAGCTCATAACCAAGAATCCACACTTGGAAAATTGTGCAGGTGCAGAATGAAAACAGCCAGGCACCTCTCAAAGAAAAAAATGAAACCCAACCAAAAAAACAGCAGCAGTGGCACAAACTTCGCCAACCAAAAATAAAACTCCCCAGATCCTTTTACTGTGGCAAACCTTTAAAGCAAACTCCTTCGTAGATGCTCACCAGACTACTGAAAATGAAAGCAAGAAGGGAAACCAGTACAGAACTCCAAAAATGACCAGGCTGTTCCATTTTATCCTCATTAACAATTGTTTACGAGCTCCCAGAACAATTCTAAACCTGGTGTACCAACTAACCAATTGCAATGTTCACTGGAGTCAAACTGAGAGTCCCGCTTACTTCAGTTACCACTGGCTGGAGGCCTGCTTGCCTGCCTCTAACCACAGTACTACAATATGAGAATTAAATACAGAGCTTAGCTCGCACCAGTCCTTGTTTTGGATATAATCACAGTCACAAGACAGAATTGGCAGGGGTGTGGGTGGTTCTATTTTGCAGGGGCCATTACAGTCAGTTCTGTACATCTGGAATAGCTAATGTGCATTCCTTGGGAAGAGTTAACTTCAGCTAAAACACAGCAGAAGTGCTGCAGTATTTCATGCTAACACGGTCAATAGGAAAGGTTGCACATTGCATTGGAGTGGAGACCTTAGAGACAGCTTGGTCATGGCTTAAATTTCCATCAGCGTTTTATTTGTTGCTTATTCGAGGCCAAATATTGCTAAGATTTGCGCTGTGGTTTTTCTGGGGGCACACAGCAACAAGAAAGCCATTCTAGCAATGCAGAACTGTCATCCTGAAAGTGTTGCATGTCCACTCTTACCTACTCGAGTCCTTTCTCAAGTCACTTCACCATTTTATCCTCTTGACCTTGCCTTTAATATCCTTAGAACTATTCCCTCTCTTTGTAAAATTTTGTCTTACCATCCCAGTCACTTGGGCTGCTCTGAACAGCTGGAAAAAACATTTTAAAGGATGGTGCATGGACGGTGATGAGCTTACAGAGGTGTTGGACACAGAGCTTGCTGCTTTCCATTGCCTTTCATGACCATGACATCCACACCCAAGGCATCTGTGCAGAAGCCAAGTGGAAGGAGGAAGAAGCTGTGACAGAGCAGCTTCCACACATGCCCTTTCCTTTCACTCCTCTGTGAAGGCAAATGGTGATAAATAAGCTCCATTTCTCAAACAAGACCACATAAAGAAAACCTTGAAAGTTTTCCAAAACCAAAAGTGCACATGGATGACATACCCTGCCATGATACCCAACCCTGCGTGTTCCCACAAGAGTAGCAAGTTGGATCATTCAGTTACAAAACAAGTCCTGAACATAGTCAGGAGGTCACAAAAGACCCATAAACAAAGGTCACTATTTTCTTTCTGTGGGTGTCTGTGTATGTAGTGCTCCGTCTGCATCCTTTCGCAGGATGATATTAAAGTCATCAGGACAGTGCTCAAAGATACCCCTTAATGTCCATGTGCCTTCTTCTGTTAGGACCATCAAAACAGCCTGAAGGACTTGGATACACAGGGTGCATCTCACACAGTATCCCCCAAGGGTGGTCTCAAAGTCCAAGCAGCCTCCTCCATTCATGGTGTAGAGATCAGAAAATCCCTGATCACAGATATTCACACTGGTGTGTCCTCAGGGAAACATCAGGTGCATATCTAATGGCAGCCCCTCAGCACATGCTTACCAGCATCACGGTGTGGTCACAGATGCCCAGCCATCCCATCTGCCTTTGTGCTGACAGCCTGCAGCAGGGCATTTAGCAAGGCATTTGACACCATTTCCCACAGTGTTCTATTAGAGAAATTGACTGCTCTTGGCTTGGATGGGCATACACTTTCCTGGGTGAAAAACTGGTTAGATGGATGAGTCCAAAGAGTTGTGGTCAATGGAGTTAAATCCAGTTGGCTGCC
>WTSP01004434.1:0-23468 GCA_025331215.1 Actenoides lindsayi | reverse complement strand
ACAAGAAAGCTGGGTAGAGATTATTTACAAAGGGTTGTAGTGCTGGGATGAGGGGTAGTGGTTTGAAACCGGAAGAGGGTAGATTTAGATGAGAAATTAGGAAGAAGTTCTTCATTCTGAGAGTGGTGAGACACTGGAACATGTTGCTCAGGGAAGCTGTGGACGCTCCATCACTGGGTATGTTCAAGACCAGGCTGGATGGGTCCTTGTGCATCCTGGTCTAGTGGGAGATGTCCCTGCCCATGGCAGGGGGGCTGGAATTAGATGTTCTTTAAGGTCCCTTTCAACCCAAACCTTTCTATGATAGCAACATTGATAAAAATCTATTTGTGGAAAGTTTTATGTGTAGAGAGCAAGATCATATGTTTGTGGTGGAAAAAAAATAGAAGAAAAAAAATCCGGTTTCATCTATGAATGGTTTTTTCAGGCTACATTTCCCATTTAATCTTGTAGGCATTAAGTTAGAACTCTGGCTAACTCAGTGTTATAACAGGGATATTATTCCAAAGTAGCATGCTATTGTTAGTTTGTTAAAACCACAAAACCCCTGTAAGACAGATGTATAGTTTTTGAAGCTGATGGTTAATTAGCCAAAGTTAATAAAAAGCAAAGGTAGAATGTTTACAGCCTGTTAGCTAAGTGAAAATACAGTAAGTGGGATTGAAGAGCCACTTTGTGACAGAGGTAATTATGAAAATGGAGTTACTAATGGGAAAGTAATTTTGTAGACCATATGTGACTTGCTTTCCTGAAATATAAATTGGCAAGATTCTTAAACTGTATCTTTTATCTTTTATTTTCTAAATGTGCTGACTCAGTAGATACTTTATCTTTTTTTTTACTGAAAATTTTGAAGTGACTGATGCACATCCATTACTGCATTGAACGCTGCTGTGCCGAGTGTTGGTTGCCTGCACAAACACAGGACGCTCTCAGCAACAGGGTTAAAAGGAAAAAGAATAGTTCTATGCCTTCTCAGTAGCAGCAGCATGTTCTTCATGGCAGTACTAAACAGGGATCATTCAAAAGAAGTTTTTTAACAAGTTCTTGAAGTGCTAGTCTGTCATTTCACATTGCTAGCTTATAGTGTGTCTTACTGCATGAAAAAATGAGTCAGATTTGGTTTGAATGGGGCTCTTCACATATTTAATGTATTTTCCTATCTGTTAGTTTCTTGTAGCAATGTTCTTTAACTGTTTCTCTGGGAAATGGAATGAGAGCTGGGACTAGGAGAGTAGTTTTGTAGAGTACTTTAGAGTGTGTATATATATGCTTTTTAGTGTATATATATAATTTTTTTTAGAGTACTTTTTATAGTAACAGTTTTTAGAGTACTTTAGCTTGGAGAATGTTGAGAGGAGACCTTATAAATGTCTATATATATATATCTATATATCCATCTCTAACGGGTGGGTTCAAGGAGAATGGAGCCCGACTCTTCTCAGCGGTGCTCAGTGTCAGGACAGGGGGCAGTGAGCACAAGCTCGAACATAGAAGGTTACATTGAAATACAAAGAAAAATTTCTTTTTGGTGACTTGCAGGTGCCAAAGCACTGCTCCTAGGGAGATGGTGGACTCTCCTGCTCTGGAGATATTCAGAACCCACCTAGATGCAGTCCTGGGTAATATGCCCTAGGCAGTCCTGCTGTACTGATGGGGTCAGACAAGAGGATCTCTAGAGGTTCCTTCCAACTCTGATAATTCTGTGACTCTTGTATGAGAAACTCTGTGACTTCTACCTGGAATACTTTTGGTTCTTTCTGGATAACAGTATATACTTGGAATTCTGATCTCCATTAGGTAGCTAGAACACATATATCTAGAAGTTAGTGACTTTTTTTGTTACACAGTTTGTTTACAGACAGGAATACAGTAACATCTTCACTTGCAGTGTTACACTGCCCAGGGTAGTTAATAACCTTTGCTCAGTAGAGGGTTAGTTTTTCTTTCATCAAGAGTTACCTCATAGCTCTTTCTCCAAAATAACTTTGAAATGCAGAGTGTGTCAAATTATGTAGTTAGGTGGAAGGAACTTGTAGGTTTAAGTTTGTTAACAATGCTTCTTTTTATATAGCTTCTAATATTGAATAAATGTAATTGTTACAGATATCTGGAGCTCCAAAAAGAATCTTGAAATGGGAGAGTTTACACAAATACTGTTACCTCAAAATTTAGACAGCTATTTAATTTTTATTTTTGATCATGTATTTTCGTGAGTTTTAGCCTGAGGAAGTGAAAATGGTACTGGCATCGATTTGTAGAATCATAGAAACATAGAATGGTAGGGGTTGGAAGGGACCTCTCATCTGAGTCCGGACTCCCTGCCAGAGCAGCGTCACCCAGGGCAGGCCACACAGGAACATGGACAGGTGGGGTTTGAAAGGCTCTAGAGACTGAGACCCCACAATCTCTCTGGGCAGCCTGTTCCAGTGCTCTGTCACTCTTGCTGTAAAGAAGTTTTTCCTCATGTTGAGGTGGAACTTCCCGTGTTCCAGTTTGAGACCATTAGCTCTCATCCTATCACAGGGCACCACTGGAAAGAGACTGGCCCCTTCTATTGACACCCACCCTTCAGATGTTTGTAAACATTAATGAGCTGTCTTCTCAGTCTTCTCCAGGCTAAACAGCCCCATGTCTCTCAGCCTTTTGAGAGTACCAGTATACCACATGAACTAAAATCCTAACAGGCCCCTAAAGTGACATGATCTGCTCTGTACTGGAATAAAAGTATCTGCAAGGTATTATACTGAAATAACCCTAGTAGTACGAGCATACACATTATCCCATAGTGCTGTCACTTCTTGATTAGACAAGCTCTAAACATTTATAATATGCATTCCATTGTTTTGGAAGTTGCCCTTTCTCTTTGCTGATTTAGTGAGATACTTGGAACTCAAAAAAGCTTTTGCTTATTTTGTCTTAGAGCTTTTAATTGTCTGCATTAGCATTTAAATGCTATTCAGGAATTAGATGGCTTTTAGAAGCTCCTTAGTGTTGTTTGGGAGGTAGGGATTTTAGCCCAGATCAGCACTAAATTGGAAAATGTCTTTGAATTCTAATGGAGGATAATTTTTGGAGGTTTTTATGGAACACACTAACAGAGGAAACAACAACACAGAACAGCCCAAAACTGTTTTAGTCTAGCAGAACTGTGGAACCAGTTTTCAGGAAGAATTTCATGTAGAGTTTTGGAAAAACAAAGGTGAATTCTTATGGGTTTTTTTTCCTTTTGTGCCTCCCTAGATATAATTGATAATTTGCATTCCTGCCTACAGATGTTTCCCTAATGACAGGATTTTTGGACTGTGGAAAGTAAGCTCAGTGAAATTTGACTTGAAATAGTTTTAACGGGTATGTGTTTATCGTCAGAGATAACACAGTTGTGATGCCAGAATAAGCAAGATAATGATTTTGCTCAATGGAGAAGAATGACTCAGTAATGACTTGAAAGGAGTCATCAGAGCACTTAAACAGTTTTTCAATCAATATTGAAAGCTTTTTGAAGAGCGTACACAGAAGGAGCCCTGTTTCACTCTTCTATAGACACGCTGTTTTGCAATACAGTAAAACTAGGCTCCTGACCCTTTGAACCAATAACACATTTTAAGTGAGGAAGAATGTTTTAATCCTGGGCCAAAGTAGGTAGTGATCCCATGTACATTACCACATTATCTCATGACTTGGGAAAATTGCCTATGCACAAATAAATGGTGTGACAAAGACCAGAGTTCTGTTGCATTTTACATTTGCAGGCATGTTTTCTCCCGTTGATTTCAAGTATGTGGGGAAATGTGTAATGATGGGTTTAGAATTCAGTGCAAAGCAATTACTTTGTTCCTTCTAATAATTTGATACATACTCATTTCGTGGTAAATGATAAGGGTCTTGTGAACTTGCAATTCTGCTTTTATAGTGCCGTGAAGATGCTATTTTAAATCCCAACTGTGGGAAGCAAGCTTTGGGAAAAATATTATATAAGCAGGCAGGATGTCATTTGCTCTCCTTTTCCTCTGCTTGACACTGAACTGGCTCTGCAAGTCTCCTGTGTATACTCAGGAGTATTTTGAGCCAAATATTTCCGTATTTATATCACAAGCAAACAAAAACAAACAAAACAGGCAAAACAACAGCACCAGCAACCCCAGTGGGGTTAATTTAGCTGCTCTCTTCCTCTGCAGTTCAGATTTAATGTGTTTATTTATTAAAGCACAGATTGGTCTTAACAGCTAGAAGATACTTGCACAGCAACAATTTTGTTCTTTAAGTCCATCTCTCTTTAAAGGAAGCTAATGCTGGAGCAGAGATGCTAGCTTTGATCAGTGCTGTTAAAGTTGTTTTGCAATAGTTGCTTGAAGGTAATATGTGTTTTTTTTAAGATGCTGTTGCGATAGACTCAGTGCTCGAGGATGTGCTTCATCCATGTATGGTTTTAATTTTAGGGTTAATTTTTTAAATAAGCCTTTCAATGAAAGGTTTATTTGGTCTGTGTTCTTCTAGCAGTGCTGTACAATGATTGGGCTGCAAGGAGTAATTGATGTATTTTCAAGTACAGTTTTCAAAATTTATATAAATAAAAAGACTAAGCTTACAGATAGAGCCTCTGCCATGAGGAGATCTGAAGCAGTGGTTTGCTTAGAGGTACACTGTGGAAAGCTATCATTATCCACTTGTCTTTTATTCTGCACTTTCTTCCAGGGACAGGATGTTGGATGTCTGTATGTTTTGTTCTCAAGTAATACAATAGCACTTATTTTCATAACCTTCTAAAAGCAGCTTTCACATTCTTCATTTTTAAAACCACTGTCAAATGGGTAGGGCAAAGGAAGAAGGGCTAGTTTGAGAAGACTTAGAAGGTGAGGGCAAAGATAGAGCTTCACCACACATTTTCTGGGTAATCTGCAAGCTGACATGGCTGTCAGCACTGACTTCTTCGAAGTGTATTATTTTAGGCAGGGCAGGTGGTTCTTGTTGGTGGTTTTTGTTGGGTTTTTTTTCATGGTGAGCTGTGCAGACAGAACTGAAAAACTACACTTGTTTCAGTGAGCAGAAACAGAGTCAGAAGAGGAATGAACATGGAGTGAGGAACAAGAAGCTAGGGGAATGGCTGCTGTTCTTTTGACTGCCTTTCTCTGAGCAGTGCCATTGATCAGACTGAACACTAGGAGTTTGAGAGCCTGAGCACTGGTGCAGAGCGCGTGGTAGCAAAGGGAGAAGGGTCGTGTACACAGCGAGATGCATCTGATGGCAAAAGAGAATTTGGGGTGTTTGGAGATTGTAGGATCTGAGTAGGATGGCATGCGGAAGTGTTTGTGAAAAGGTGTGGAGTTTGTATTTTTGTACATGTAATGCTGAATTCCTCAAAATGCATGTGGTTCTTCCTGAGGTCTCAAAAACGGCTGTCAAGCCATTTTCTTGGTCTCTGGGTATCTTCTGAAAATTGTAACTTTGTTGGAGTGACTCTGCTGCCGCTGCTTCTCAGATAGTGGCAGACTGTTAGTGGTTATCTGCCCTGTCCATGCAGGCAAAGGGGATGATTTGAGATGAGCTTGTAATACAAGCTACACAAAGTGCTTGGGGGCAGCTGTGTGGTGCTCAGCTGCCAGCTGGGGTTAAACGACGACAGTCTTTTTTGGTGCCCAACTTGAGGCCCGAAGGGTTGAGATAAGGACAGATCTGACCAAAGCATGGTAAACCAATTTTGTTATATGCACTTTTATATTGGTTAAATAGCGTGTGGTCACGATGTTGGTCCCTTCATTTGCATGGTGGTGTTATGTAAATCCTTATGTACACTATATGTTCCCTGTGGCGATGTCTATATTGTCTGGGAAATGGATCAGAACTCTTGAGTTGCTGCATTGGATAGTCTCAATTTATGGTATGTTTATATCCTTGATCGTAAAGTTAAGCTGGTATGTGGATGCAGCCTTGTTTGTTAGTGAGCTCACCCAGTCTGAGGGCAAGACTTTCTCAGCTTTTGAGAATTTTGAATATCCTTGGGAGGTCTAAGCCAGCATTTTCTTATTGCTGTGTCTTCTGAATATGTCCCAGGTCTTGTTTAAGGTTACACATTTTTATTTACTTTTATTTTTATTTTTTTCAAGAATACCTCCCAGAGAACTGTCCCAAGGCTGGATAGCTACGAGTGGCAGGGCATGTGAGAGAGTATGGGCGAGTGCCTAGGGCAGTGGTCATCTCCATTGTTTTGGAATTTCACCCCTGAACAAGTGCAGAATCCTGATAAACTAATAAAGTGTTTAGAAAAAGTGTGTCATCAACCTGGCAGTTCCTGAAAGACAAATCACTGCAATGTACTGGGTCCATGCCCCTGCCTACTGGGTCCTTTTCAATGCTATTCAGTGCCCTCAAGGGGAAGAGAAGGTCGACCTAAAATCAGATCAGCAGGTGTTGCAGCTGAACCAGAGAACCAACCTGTGCCAGCATTAGTTGCCCCTGTACAGAAAAAGAAACACACAAAAAAAATGGTTCATGCAGTGAGGGATGGAGATGAACCGGGGCAATCACAAGAACAGGAGGAAGAGCCAGAGCTGATCACCTGATCCCTATCCCTGAGTGAGCTGTGAGATTTGCAAAAGGATTTCAGACATCTGCCAGCAAGCACGTTGCTACTGGGCTACTTCCATGCTGGGATAATGGGGCTAGTAGTTTGGAATTAGAGGGTAGGGAAGCCAGCCAGCTGAGATCCTTGTCTAGGGCAGTGGGCATTGACAAAGCAATTGGAAAACAGACGCAAGCCCTCAGGCTCTGGAGGCAACTCCTGTCAGGTGTTGTCACAGTTTAATCTCTGCTGGCAACTAAACATTGCACAGCCACTTGCCCACTGCTCCCCCCTCCCTACACCCTCTCCTGTGGGATGGGAATCAGGAGAGAAAAAAAGGTGAAACCCCATGAGTTAAGGACAGTTTAATAGAACAGCACAGAGAAAAAAAACAATGGTAATTATGTTAATACTAATGAAGCAGTATATGAAGTGAGTGATATAAACCTCAAGGCTGTACCAGTACCTGAGATGCACTTTCCCAGCTTCAGCTGCATGCTGAAGCTGCTTGATGAAACAGCACCCCCTCACCAGCCCAGCCCTCCCCTTAAATAGCAGGCATGACATCAGTATGGTGTTGAATATCCCATTGGCTGGTTTGGGTCTTTATCCTGGCTGGGGCCCCTCCCATCTGCTTGTGAAAATGAGCCCTATCCCAGCCAAACCCAGACCATTATCCACCCCTCAGTTGATACTGTCTATGTCATGGCCAGCAGTGTTATCTGCTACAGAAGCTTGCTTTCCTTAAATCCATAAGAACAATTTTTTACACTTTTCTTCTTAGTATTAGATTATTCTGATTAATACTTGCTCTTCAGAGAATGATAGGGGCTGGAAGGGACCTCTGGAGATAATATAGTCCAACCCCCCCTGCCCGGGAAGGTCACACAGGAGTGTGTCCAGGTGGGTTTTGAATGCCTCCAGAGATGGAGACTCTACCACTTCTCTGGGCAGCCTGTTCTAGTGCTTTGTCACCCTCAAAGTAAAGAAGTTCCTCCTAATGTTTAGCTGGAACTTCCTGTATTCATATTTGTGTCCATTATCTCTTGTACTGTTACTGGGCACCGCTGCAAAAAAATGACTGGTCCCATCCTCCTGACACCCACCCCTCAAGTATTTCTAAGCACTGGTTAAAGAGTGTTGCAGCAAGGGTAGTTGCCAGGGCTCTGCGACAGCAGTTCTGGCTATTGCTGAATCCTGCCTACAATTCCTGTAATATTGCCCCAGAAGTGGCTGAGTGTCTAGTGAAAAGGGACAGAGAATGAGCTTTTGGACTGGTAGCTTATAGTGTCCCTAGTGAACAGCAGAAAGGAGCAAGGCCTTAGAGTGCTGTGCCTTACTGCTTTGGAGAGCACTGGTTACTTTCTTGGGCAAATACGCTGCTATTGGACAGGCTTTCCCTATTGCCTGCTTACAAGCGTGGTGCAATGCAGAGTACTCCTGTACTTAAAAGCTTTTCTTTGTATACATGTGACTTTTCAGTGGTTGATTTTTGCTTCAGAACTGTATTGCCTTTTTACTTTGGAAGCTAAACATAAAGATCCAAATGATGTATTTATGGCACCTGTTGCTCAAGTAAACAGGCACACAACAGCAGGTGCAGACTCTTGTCTGATACTTAGGGGCACAGAAAACAAAATGAATTGTTTGGCATCTGTGTTTTGTGACCAGTGCAAGGGCCAGTCTCTAAAAATTGCTCACTCTCCAAGTGACCAGTAAAAATATTTAAGTTTTAGTTTTCAGAAATGAGAAACTGAATTTATTTCATTATTTCTTTCTTTTTTAAAATAGGAAAATAGCATTTTAATTTCCCTGTCTACTTGGCGTTCTGTGTTCTGAAACACAGTATTTAGGGTTTTGTTTTGAAAAATGGACTAGCCAGGTGAAAACTAGTATAAAATTAAAAACATTTAATTATTTTAGTCTGTGGAAGTGTTTCTATGCTTCTTAAGCAACACAGCCTGCACTGTCAGCCTGGAAGTCTTCTACTTTAGAGATGTGTTTGGACCATGGCAACTACTACAAAACTGTTGAATTGACATATCTGGAGTTTTTTCAGTTCAACTTCAGTAAATTAAACAGCAATATAAATAAAGTAAGTAAAATAAACAGCAGTAAAACTTGAGTTTCAGTCATTACAAATGCAATTTTAACCTTCATTCCATGTGTTGGAATGATGCTTTGTTGGGCTTCACCTGAGTTTTGTCTTTGCAGATGATGATTATTTTTTCCTTTTCACTGTCTATGCATTAAGTAAAGAAAAAATAAGAGAACAATTTATTTCAAGATGTGTATCTTTAGCATAAAGTCATTTGATTTAACATTCTCATCTAGATATGGTATAGTGCTTATTAAAATATAAAGTAATTTGACATGAGCTAACTTATGCCTTAAGAGCTGTGTGGTTATTTTACAGCTAAGTGTGATTGCTTTGTCCTGTTTAAGAAGATTATCTTCTGATTTTAAAACTGTATCATCTCTCCTGGCTAAAGAGAGGAGGAGGACAATTTAAACTTCTGATGAGCTAGTGTAAGGGCTGCTTGTGAGCTTAATAGAAATTTAGTTGATTTTAATTAAAAGTCAATAGAATCCAGTGTGGTTACTCATTTTAATGTTGTTCCTTTGCCATACTGATAATTTACAGATGGATCTTATTTCAGTAGGAAAATGTTACTAATGGAGATGATAATATAATGGATTTTTTTTAATGGATTGTGCTTTGCATTCAGAAGCAGATCAGCACTGAACCTGTCAATCTTTCTGAAGATCCAAGCATCTCTGTCACATGCACACACAAATGCAGTTAATAGCAATTTAAAATCTGAATGTTTACCATTAGCAATTGATAAAGGAAATATTAAATAGTTTTTCCCATTCTAAATTTATCAAGTGCTGCGGGTAAAAATGAGTGCACTGAATGAACCTGCTCAGATAGCCTCATTTGTGTGTGGTGTTGAAAGGCTCTGCCTGTGGCTTTTGCCTGAGAGGGGATAATCACTGTATCACCCAGCAATACCTGAAGAATTTGATACATTCAGCATTCCTGTGTGGTGCTGCTTTTAGTGAGTTCTATCTCAGAAAAGTTTGTGTTACAGTTAAACAGGATGTTTAAAGATAGAATCAAGGTTATGTATTTACTGGCGTTATCTATGTCATGCATCCATTTTTGTTACTATTTATTATTACCTGTGAATTTAAGGAAGTTATCCATAGGACAGTGCAGGTCAGGTTTTGTGGTAGGTTTTAAAGAAGGAATGGGGAGAATGGACAAATGTACAGATTATCCTATATTGTGTGATGCCACTTCTGTTCTGGAAAAGAATGGATGATTCAAAGTTATCACCCACTAATTAAAGGGAAAGATAGCTCAGTTTCCCATAGTCATTTTCAGGACGGTCCTTGATGGCTTTATGTAAATTTCAAGTCTATCACAAAGTTTCTATATACAGAACAAGCTGTTCATGGAAGCAGAGTTTGCAAATTATAATTTTCATTCACAGATGCCTTATTTCCTTGATTCTTGATTGCTGTCAGGCTCTTCAATTCATCTATGACAACAGAGTCACGTTTTTCAAGTTAAAAATAAAATACTTTTACTGGTTATAGCTGCATACAATACCACCTGAATTCTGGCAGGGAGTTCCAGTCTTTTCATTTTTCTTTTTTTTTCTTCCCTAATTGCATATTGAGACAATTCTGTATGTCCAAGCTGCTCTCATTCAAAAGTAGGGAGATCTTAGCATCCTTTTTTTCTAACTGGTTATGTTTCCATTCTTTTGCTGCTTGAGTCTCTTAAGCACCTAGCTTGGCCTGCTTGCCAGTTAATCCTAGAATGAGGATGTATCTCTTCCTTTAATTTGAGAATTGACAAAAGAAAGGATGTCTTGTTAATCTCGTGTCTTTTAAAGCGTCCTAAGTCCTTATCCACGTTATAGGTGCTTATCCCACTCACCATTTCCTCCTCCTTGAAAGTATCTGTTACTGCATATTTTACTAACAAACTCGGAGACTATCAGGAAATGTCAGATCCTTTTGTTTGCTAAAATGACTATAGGGTATGTGTGAATACTCATTATACAGCAGCATACTGTCTGCATTAAGCTATATGATACCTTAATTGTTTCCTTATGCTAAGCCCCTTAAATCCTACACAAGCAATCCTTGATTATTTTTTTTATGCATGTTAATGTTGTTTGACCATTTTCTAAGCACCTCCAAAGTAATTGCATTTTACAAGGGCTACATGGTATCTGCTGGAGACTGAAATCTTTAATGTGTGATAAGTCTGTCTTCCTTGGGTTTTTGTTTGGTATTCAGCCCCTCAATAAAAGGTGGCTACCTATGCTCAAGTTCACAGTTTGTCATATGAAGTGTTTATCCTCTGTATGAGTCCTCTCTGCATACTTGATGTCCTTTCTTTGAAGTTCTTTTCAAATGCATTAAGAAGCTTTGTTCCTTTTAGGAGCTGATAAGCAGAAGCAAAGCTGTACAATAACATAATCCCACCACTTCCATTACTCAACAGCTGCCTATTTCAAAATAAATCTCTGAAATGTTGCTGTTAGATGCTACAACATTCTTGAAATTTGATCCAAAATATACTTCATGTGAAGGAACTGGCTTTTCCCACATTGGAACAGCACAGGGTCAGCTGGTTTTCGTCTCTAAACTGCATCATCAGACTTCATTTGTGATAAAGGATTGGTAGATCCTGTATCTTATCTTTGATAATCAATTTTTCAATAACTTAAATACTAACTTGTTTTGGAGTCATTTAGTAGGAGAACCTCTGAATTCTTGGCCTGATTGTTCATTCTGCTACTATCCCAGTGGTTCCTCTCTACTGCCATCATTTTCAGTCTGTTCTCACTTCTACCCATGTCAGAGAAAAGACATTTTCTTTCAGTGTTAATTATTTATGCATCATTTCAAATGTAAGCAGTATGGTTTCTAAGGGTTTTTTTATTATTACTTTTATGATTCTTAACTGTTGCTTTTTAAAAATTATTCTTCACTTTGAAATGAAGAAAACATACGCTTTATACATTTGGCTAATTCTTCAGTAAGTACAAACATGCTGATCATTCAAGACACTTTCAGCTCATGAAATGAAGGGTAGTTCCTTTATTGCAACAGTAAAATTATACAGATTTTTTTTTTTCCCTGATGTAAAAAAAAAAAAAAAATTGCCTGGAAAAAAAAAGGAATAATAGAGGTTTTATTTGCTGTTGCTGTTAGTAGAGTGTATGTAGTGAATGATTATGTAGTATTTGGCATGTTGACATAATGGAGTTACAGTAGATTTCATGTAAGTTAGAAGTAAAATGAGGTTACTGGAAAGGAAATTGAATAATCAGTGTTATTCTTAGTTTAGTCCTTTGGGACTCAATTTCATGTATAATACAGCCTCTTCAATCTGACTTTCATCTAAACAGAAATTCTGCAAGTATGTGATACATCCAGTGAAGTGTTCATCTATGTATTTCAAAACGTCAGTTCAAGTTCAACTAAAGGAGTTGTTATTCTTTTAATTATTCTGTTGGTTTAAAATTAGGTGTTTGCCTTACGTTGGCCAGTTGCTGTTTCTGAAGTAGTTGTATATGAAGTTAATGGTTGAACTGTTTGTCACATTGTACAAGGGTAGACTATAAGACTAGTGATAATATGAATTTACATGGTATCAGATTTTCTTCATAAGCTACAAGATTGCCAAATGACATTTTCACTCGTGAAAATACTATACATGAGGTTACAGGTGTAACTTAAAACCAGGTATTTCACATATAACACTTCAGGCACATAAGAAATTGTTGTTCTGGTAGCTGTAGTTTATGTTGAATATTTATAAAGATGACAGGTTTTAAAGAGAGAAAACCACTCAAATTCTCTTACCACTGCAATATGTTTTCAGCTTTTGCTTTTAAAATTTTAAGCTTGTCGTGTATTTTCTTTAAAAAAAACCCAAAACAATTGCTGAACATTATGCATATTTGTACACAAATTGCAAAGATTGTGACTATTGGTACATTGTTTCAAGCTTAAATCACCCTTGCCATTTAAGAAAAGTCAAGTCACCTGTTTTGCAGCTGACTACTTTGAGTTTCTTGTCATTCATTCTTCTTTTCTGCCTCCTTAAGTTTAGGACCCTTCTGTTCCCTTCGATGTCTCATTTGCATACCTTAATCAAATTACTCCTTAATTTTATTGTTGGTAAATAAAGGCTTCTTTACTCTGTCACTGTGATTCTTTAGTCATTCATATGTTTGGTGTTGGTTTGTTTTTTTCTGTGAGCTTTTCGTATTTTTTTCAGCATTGTTCTTCATGTGGGAAACACTAGATTTCCTATGCTTTTCCAGTGCTAGTCTCATCAGTACCAGAGGCAAAGCAATTTTACTTCCTATCTTCTCCAGAGTCCTTTGTTTACCAGGTCAAGTCCAATATTGCTGTGCTGTCTGAGTATAATATTCAAATTATGATTAATCAGTACCCAAATCTCTTCTTGTAGAGAGACTGTAGATAGAGCATTTTGCTTGATTGCTCTGAAAAATTTGTTTCTTGGTTGTATGCAGTCAAAGAAGAGATGTAGTACCTCTGCATCAGCACCTTGGTTTCTTCAGAATTTATCACTGCTTAAGCACTACAGGGTTTTTTTTCCAGAAATTTTCACTTTTCTTCCAAATCATCATCAGCTGAATACTCTGATCAGTGCTGAGTGGTTATGAGATGGTTCCTGTGCTGCCTCAGAAGAGGTACAACCACACTAGGATGGTATCCTTGAGCTCTTATGTCTTATTTTAAGCTTGTTTAATTTATATCATGCTGATGTATTTATTTAATCAAAATAAATCATAAAATCAAGGCACATGTTTTCAGAAGCTGTAAGGATACTACATCAAAACTGTTGCTTTTTATCAACCAAGCTTTATAATGTCCTCAAGAACCAATATCCACTTCATGTGATATATTGTGTGCTACTGCAAGTTGATTGGCACTAATTGTTGATTGTTAGTGGTGACATGAACTAATGATTTGGGCATAAAACAAGCAATGAAGGTGTAAACCTCTGTGCCTGTGTATCAAATCCATCTTGGGATAGTTTTATTTGTATACTCATTCTTTCTGATATTTCTTAGTTATCACAATGTGTCATAAAAGCAAATGCATTATTCAGGAATAAAGACACTGAGGAAAATTTAGCTGTGATTGTAAACAGATGAAAAAATAAAATGTCCGCACTGCAGAAACAAGACCTGGTGTAATAATAGAGACTACCATAATACAGGCAGCCTTCTCATCATTCCTTTTGGGATTCAAGAATTTGCCAGCAAGGGGGCTCTGAGGTTGAGTGTGGCACTTAGAGATAATAAAGAATCCCACTCTAGGTACTTACTGTTGTGATGGCCACACCAGGTTTACCTTTATAATGATGCTTTCCAGTGACTGTAGGGCTGTCTTAAAAATTGCTGATTTAGTTATTGAATGCAGAGTCCTGTTGGTTGACAGGTGGTCCTTGTTTTCAGTTCCAATACTTCAGCCTCTTTTAATAACTGTATATTCTATGACATTTTTGGTTTTGTAATTTTGTACTTCATATTAACTTGGAAAGATGCTAAAAATTACTACATTTGTATTCAAGTGGATTATTAGAAAACCAATAGAAATACGAACTGCAGTGGCTGGAAATTGTCAGCATAAGTTTAACCATCATTGAGATCCTCTTATTTTCTCAGGAGCCATTGATACAAGTATACTGGGGTGTGGGGCAGGGAAAGCTTACCCCAAAGCTCCAGCAAGCAAGCAAAAAACTCATGTATTCTGTCACTGTCCAGATACCAGAATGCTCACAGACTCAATGCACCATAGTTTTGATACTCTGTGTCTGTTACATACTGTTTTTTTCAGCTTAATGTCAGCACACTACAAGAACATGTTATTTATGGATGTGAAATCATGTCCTTTGGATATGAATTAAATGTGACTTAGTAATACACAGGTAAATTGTAGATTGGCCATTTGACTTGTGTTTAGAAGAAGGAAAAAAAAAAAAATATTTTTTTTTCTGTCCCTTAAAAGAAACAGCATAAGTCCTTTTCCTTTGTTGCCTGATGGGATTTTTGCAGTAGCAAGTATATGTACCAACATAACCCAACTCCTAGAGATGCAACAGGTATTTCAGCATTGTTCAGAAGCTCTTGTATAGTACTGTAAAACCACTAAAAACTCCTTTAATGAACAATTTCTTAAGAAAGTTACTCTTTATATGTTGTATGGTAGCTATCTTTGCTATCACTTTCACTACATTTCTTCACTACAATTTCTTGTTAAATAGGTAACAAATATGACATCAGTAGTTCAATTCTATGCATGCAGAGCAAGACTGTCTGGAGGTGACTATTCAGAGTCACAGTAGGCTCAGAAACCTTGGACTAGTCTCTTGTATGACAGGGAGGTTAATGCTGCTGTTAGTGCTGCTCAGTGTGTTTAGGCTATAATAATGTCTGCACCGTTTTTACCAAAAGAATTCCAGAAGCACATGGTTTGAGGTATTATGTGGTAAGTCCGTTTGGTGGATTGCTGAATTTAAGGAATGGGGGGGGAGCACTTGTTAAATGAAACGTCTAGACTCTTCTCTGTGGGAATCAATTGACTCTCACCTCTTTGTATATTCATAACACATATCTCTAGCATCATGTTGGTTTTTTTTAGCTGTCACTTTATGACAACAAAGGAGCTGCAGCAGTGCCTTAGACATGGCATTTATAAAACCAGAGCAGCAAAACAAAACAAGCAGTCATTCCCTGCTGTACTGGGTTTCTTTTGTCTTTATGAAAGAAGAAAGGGATCTTCAGCCTCTTAAATATTTTTCCAAGATTAAAGTATGTAGATGTGGTATGTTTTCACTTATGAGTTTACACACACTTGACATACTTTGTTGTTTTAAAACCTACTGCACTGTATTATTTTATAAATACAATAACACTGTTTAGTTATGCAACTCCTTTCATGACCTGTATGGCTGATAGTCAGACTTGATTGACAGTGTTTCCTCTTAGACATGCTAGACCTGAATGCACAGGAGGCACTTTTAGAAATTTAAAGTACCTTCTGATGCCTGCCTGAAATGCTTTAAAGAAATAAAAATAAAAACCAGCCCAAATAGCATTAAATACCATTCATGGTGAGGGGAAGTAAAACTGAAACAGTATTTTGAAATGTGAACTTCTAACATAGTTTCAGGTAACTGACACCTGTAGGCACAAATAAATTCCAAAATAACTCAGTAGATTATATCTCATACATGCATTTGTTTGTTGTTTGTTCCACCCTCTCCAATGTTATAAGACTTGTGTCGTGAAGCTTCTGGAACACTTAATGATATGTAATGCTTTATGTAATAATTTGTAAAGACTATTATCTGTTAATAGCATGTCCAGGATTTATTCTCACAAATCCCTAGCATGTATATTTACCTCTCCATTACAAAAGAATAAAGTAAAAAGAGGTGGTAGATGCTAATTCTCATGAGGAGCATTTTGGTTTGCTTGTAAACTATATGATAATGATTGTAATGCAATTCTCCACGGGAATGCAAGCTCCTTTCCCTGCATCTTCTCTGAACAAAGCCTAGCACCCCTTTTCAATCGAGACTGTTCCAGCAGATTGTGTCATTAGCTCCTGAACTGACTTAAAAAAAAAAATCTCATTTATGAAGAGAGGGTTGGTATTTCTGTGGCTCAAATAATTTTTGTATGGTTTCACTGTCATGAAAATCTATGATTACCTTTGAAATGAAGCTAGAAAAGGTTTTGATTCCACTACCAAAAAATATTAGTGGACTGCTGCATACCGTACAGATGGTACTAATTTCAAGAATTATGTGTAACGTGACGCCTTCAGATGTAGTTTGGGATTGCAATATAATATCAAACACAATACAACAGAAGGATGAGTATATGTAGGTTAACTTAGGGTATTTTTATAGTTAGGGAATATACCTTGGAAGGACGCTCTAGGTTTTTTTCTTTTTTTTTTTTTTTTCCTACTCCTTTCCTTGAAATACAAAATTTCATAGTTAATGGACTGGAAAGTGGGTGTGTCCTATAGGGCAGTTTTCTACCTGAGAGGGCTGACAAACTGTAGATATTGTTTGGACTAGGAAATAAGTGTTTCCCATCTAGTGAATACTTAACCAGAATACCTGATCTCTTGAGTGATGGAGCCATGAGTGCCTGGCTAGATAACTTATATTAAAATTGGTCAATGCTGCTCTTCTTCTAAATAAAGATTTTATTTTTTTTTTAAAGAACCCAATACATAAAATGGAAGTGTTGTTGAGAAAATAAATGTCATCACCCCCATTGGTGGGGTACTGATTTTTGTTTGGCTTTAAGCTGTAATTTTGTAAAATAGAGCTAATAAATGGTGGTAATATATATCATGTCTAGTAAAGATTAGTCTTTCAGTTCCTGCTGAAATGGAATATTGACAGTTTAGCCTGGGAGGAGCAGTGATTTATTTGTGTGCTTCCAGAAGATGATGACTTTGTGAAAGGAACAGGAGGCAAAGTTGGTGAGGCATACTATGTAACACAAGGAAAAAGTGGTACCATTGCTTCAGGAGAGGTAAAGTTCTAGGTGCTGACACCTAGACTTAATTAATCCTGTTAAAAAAGGATATGCAATGAGACCGAAAGAGAATTGCGAAAAACAGCTTGCAAAAGAATTGGGGTTCTTGGTCTTCACACCTATCAATGTTGATTTGCTATACAAGGCAACCTGAAGAGTCCGGGACTTGGTCTTTCTTATTGATTATCTGTTTCTTGGGAAGTGACAATCACATAAACTAGCTCACTGCCTCAGTTTCTTGAACTAAAAGGTGCAGATAATGCTTACAAATCAATAGTGTGTACGTGTGGATTGGATTTAGCACGTCAGTACATTGTGAACTCATGCTGTAATGATTTCTCACCATCTCCTAGGAAGTTTTAAGATGAAGGTCTGAAGGTCTGCCTAATTCAGATGAGCTCAGTCATTTTATCCTAAAGAATCAAAAGCTACTTTGTTTTTAGTAGGATGTTACCTTTGGTTGATTTGCTTGTGCACAGAGGGAGTTTGATGGGTTTTTTGGTTTTGTGGTGTTGTTGTTGTTTTGTTTTTCCTCTAGCGAAGACAAGATCAAAGGAATTTAACTAGCTTCTAGCAGTGATATGTAGTTCTGACTTGTGTGGTGATAATCTTCTACGGTGTTTGCTTTTTTTGGTGATAAATCAGATCAAAATACCTGCAGTTGTTTAAGTAATTAGAGGCAAAAAAAAACCAACAAAAAACCTGTACTCTCGGGTCCTCTGGAAGAAGATGAAAAAAATTGTTCAATTCTCCACAGACTGACAGAATTTAAATAGAAAGGAGAAGTCCTTTAATCAAAAAGCATTCATTTTACTGTCTCCAACTGGAGGAATAACTCAACATTTAAATGAGCAATAGACAAAATAATTTGTTTTGCAATACACAGTGAAATAATCTGAGTGACAGACTCTTCCTCCACTCTCTGATGCCCCCCCCATCCCAAAACACCTTAATGAAATCCCCTTATTAAAACACTTGGTAAGTAGCACAGTAAATGAGACAGGATGCTACGTATCGGTATAATTCTGGTAAACCAGTAGGTCCATTGGCATTAAGTCTGCATATTTCCATTCTGTGTTTGCATATACCTGGAAAACGTATTTATTTTTTTTAACCTTGAGCAGTGTTTCTTCAACACTAAGTAAGTGTAGTGGATAAAAACAAACAAGTATATTTCAAGATTAAGTTTATATGTTAGAGGTTTGGTTGTGTAGCTGGTTGTGAGTTCAGACTGGAAAAAAGTATTTATAATACGGGAGCATTCTAGCTTGATCCTCCAAGGAAGGCTGGTATTAGCCATTTGTTGTGCATCATCTTTTAATCACCGTTTTCTTTCTGGAATTACTGCGTAGAGAGCCTAGAATTATTGGTTGGTGTTTATTGTAGAGATGAGGACAGACAAAGTTTGTGGTGGTCCACTGGGCTCCTTCTGTCTCAGGAATTCTGTCACAGTTGGATGAAGCTGTGGTTCTGTGATTGATGTACAGTCAGTGTGACAGCATTACAGCTCTGGATGTTACCGTCGCCTGATGGTGTGCTCTTATTCCTCTGAGAGCTACCTGTGGTAGACAAACTTAATATGCAGCCATAGTAAAGAGCAAGATTTTTGTTGGGTCTAGGGCCGAGCTGTAGCGGCAGCTCGGTCACTGCTCCCCCCCACCCTGCCCCGGGAAGGGAAAGAGGCAGAAAAATGCAAAACAAAACCCAGGGACTGAGATAAGGAGTGTTTAATACAATAACACAACACAGGAAACAACAAACAACAGCAACAAATGGCAGATATGAAAGGATACACACCCGGAAAGGAGAGCTAACTGCCCGAGAAAATGGCGCCTGCTTCCAGTGCTTTGGGGCCCAGCTCCCCCCCTCCCGCCTTCTCTTGAAAATTAACCCCATCTTGTCCTAATTTAGGACAATTTTACAGTGCCTTCGTACTTTCTAAGGGGAGATGCCTTCGGGATGTTATATTCTTGAATCTTGCAGTGAAGTCCCGTAGAGTGAGGCTTGTGAGTGACACCCGTGACATGGGTAAGGCTCTGGTTACATTTGGTTTTCTTGGTAGAGCAGGTGGGAGTTAAATAAATTTTATCTCTTGGGGATGGTGCATGGGTGAGAAAATGTGATGTGCAGTTCTGTAAGCTTCCCCCCCCCATGTCTATAATTGAAAACTTAAATGTTTTTATTAGCTCTTACTATTTCTCAGCATACCAAAAAATCTATACTGATCCCTTAAAGTAACTTAATTAGAATCTACTTTTTCAATCATTTGGTAAAAGAAAAGCTGTAATGCCAGGTTTTTTTTCCTGCTGATAATTTCATATAGAATGGTAGAATTTTTTTTTTCCCATTGAACTTTTCTGGCCTATGAATTTAATTTTTTTCTCTTATTTATGAATTTTCTTCATCCTTGAATCTTTTGTAAATGATAAATGACTTTGCAGTGTTTTACAAACTAGCCAAGAGCTCCATTTCCACAAGCATTCCCACAAAATTTGGAGATACTACTCATACTTTGGATAAGCTGGCCTGAGCCCAGAAGTAAGTCCTGGCTTTGACTGTAAGATCCTTCTCTTCCTCCCTCATCATAGCATCTGTCTACCAGAGCAGCCCACTGGAACTACTCAATACTGAAGTTGAATGTAGGCAATTTTATTGCCCATTACCTTAATTTTGTTGTTCTATGTTTTCTTTCATACTTTTAGATCTTTTTCTTTGAGCTGAAGTACAACACATTCTTGTAAGGAAGGTCCTACTGTTGCATTCTAATCCAATGTTCGTGACCTTAGTGCTCATTATCAGGAAATGAGCTGTGAGGGGGGAGAGAGCAAAATATTTGCATGAGAAAGTAATGAAATAATAAAATGCACCTATTTAAAACTGTTTTACTATTTGTGTTGTAAGTTCGATGTTTTAAACTTTGATTTAAATTTGAATTTAAAACATATAATTTAAATTAAAAAAAATATCTAAAATAATTCTAATTGTTGCATTCTGCAAACAATAAATAAGATGGCAATAGAGGAGTTTCATTTTCCAGCTGGATGTGTGTTAAGTTTTATTTGCATAGAGTCTCTTAGAGACAAGAAAAAAAAATAAATTAGTGGCATCTGCAGTGTTAGGTAAGACAAAAGAGTACAAAGGGAACAATTCCATATTTCTGAAGTTATTGGTAAAACCTTATGAGAAATCCTGGCATCATTTACAAGAGTACAGTAGTATTGGCTTATTGACCTGAAGCTCTTCAAAGAATTGGCTTAAAGATCTCAAAGAGGCTGGATTCTTCAGCTTAACTACTGAGTCACTGAAGTAATAATGTTATACCTAATAATACACAAATGTTTGATGGTTTTTTTTAAACAAAAGTGATTTGCTGTTTCTACTCTTGGTGGTGGCTTTGCACAACAGAAGAGTTCTTCTGGCTCTGTAAGCACCTGGCACAAGACCACAGAGAGTTTGATGGCACTGCATTTATCAAGGGGCAGAAACTCGTTCCCGTTTCTCTCTGTGCCCAGTTGGCAGATTGCAAAATAGGCAGGAACTTTGCTGTTGGCATTGGAGAGCTTACAGCTTGTGTGAATGTTACCCTAGGTTTTGCTTGCTGTGAAAAAGTCCCCTTTTAATTATGAAGGGCAAGTTCTTGGGAACAGCACTGCTTTTTAATCAAATAATGGTTGGGTTTGTAGCCCAATTTAACAAAAAAACCCCAACCACCAAATAAAAAAAACCAAAACCCATCACCTCTGTGAAGAACTTTTAATATTGGTCAAATACATTTGTGCTAGTTGTGTAGCTAATGTGGATAACCTTTCATATTTTATTTGCATAATACATTCATATTAGTGTTAAAGTAATGTTATTGTACCAAAGGGAATTTTGCTGTCTGTTCTGGTGATTTATACTGTTCTCTTAAGACGTTTCTTGTTTGAAAGCAGATGTCTCCTTGTGAATCTGACTTGCAGGAATTATATTAAAACAAGGTTAAGAAATCCATACAGAATACAAATGATAAAATGAACACAAAGAATCATCTCCTTTTTTCCTTCTTGAATAACTGCTTAGCTTTCCTTACTCAAATGGCAATTCTAAAATGTGATACAAATTGTTAATAAAATCAGATACATTTTCTTTTAAAGAGATTCCCTGAATCATATGACCCACATTAATATTTTGTGCCAGTTACCTTCCCAGTTTTATTAATGTTACTCCCAATTTTCAAATAGGAACAGCTGGAAAAATTATCCAAGAGGGGCTGTTGCTCTGATGTCTTTTTTTCAGGTTCACTGGGAGTAATGAGGTGAAAATGAACTGAATTTGCAGTTTGTTGAGTCCAGTGTGTTTTCTGAGGTAGCGGTCTTGCACACAGGGACATCCCACGCAATTCTGAGCACTGAGGCTACTAAAGCTGTGTTTTGATGGGAGACAAAAGCCATTCTCAGGGGTAAACCAAAGGTCTATCTAATCCAGTCATCTTCTTTTACAATGGCCGATAGTGGATGTCTGGGACAAGCAAAAGCAGTGACTTTCCCCATCTATACTCCAACTTTCAAGCCCTTTCTGACTTAAAGGCTTTCTGAATTAGAGGTTTTGCTTTGTGTTCAAGACTGTATCATTGTGTTTACATGCTCTGAGTTGTGCTAGCGTGAAAACTGACTGCTGACAAACTGCTAGTTTGTGTCAAAATCATTTTTCAATATATGTGGGTAACAGGTAGCCTGTTGTCAAAAAAAATTCATTTCTGAAGTACTGTTGGGCTCTGGTTGATACAACAGTAAAACTTTTCACATGGTGAAGCATTAAAACACACTGTCCTTCTAAATCTGTTTTTACAGTTAATCCTGGAAAAAACTATATTTAGTGTTTCTACTGGGTCTATTTCTGGTTTCCCTCAATGTTTCTTCTACTCCTTCCTCACTTCTATCAAAAATAGGCTGATTTTATTTTTTTTCCTTAAAAATTGTTTGAATTTGGAGCTACTTTGAAATGTGTGGTTACTAGCTCAGCTTATGATTTCGAGACTCTTCAAGAGGCAGTGGCTGACCAATTAAGGTTCCAAAATTTTATTCTCACTCTTCAATATAATAAAATACTTTTTTTTCCTTTTGGTTAGCAAAATGAGATCAGTCCAAAGGACTTCAGGCATCTAGAAACTACATTGTGTTGATGATGAGTATTTTTTTTTTTAACTGAAATGTCCATTGTAGCTTTTCACATAAATATCCCTCTCCAGATCTCTGTCTCCGCTAGTTCTTTCAGTCACTTGCCTTAAGTGGGAGATTTTACCCTAATCCTGTTTAGCTGGTTTGCAGTTGCCCCAGATTTGATACTCCTTATTTTCCTGTTTCCAAACCAAGAGTATATCTGTAGATTAGTTATCCTTCTTCAATCTGTTATTCCTCGTGACTGTAGTCTGCATAGGAGTAGTGGTTGTCTTAATTTTTATTACTGTCTTCAACAGTTGACCTTTTTCCATTTAAGAGATTCCTTCAGTGCTAGCTCTGAGACATGTTTTATTGTTACGCATTTCTAGCACAGCACAGTTGTGCCAGAAACACCGTTGGCTATAATTTTAATTTCTTTTTGCAAGAAAAGTTCCTTAGTAGCAGACACCATTAAGTTGAATGGGAAAAGAAAATGTGTATGACTGGGAAAATGTTTTACTGTTGACATAATTTTTAGTAATTACCCTGTTGTGTTACACAGCTGACTTACTAATTGCTTTATTAACCTCTTCATATGTGGTCAGGTTTTCATTGATGCTGTTAGTGTTGCGTTAGGTTTCAAGCCTTCCTTTTACCTCTTTAAATGAAGTATTTTTCCTTGCATTAACAGCTTGTTTCTTAGACTTACTATTTTACTGTAATACATTTTTTAAAATAATTTAATTTATGACTCTTTGTTGTTGTTCTCTTACTTGCTACTGTTATCTAATTTCTTACTTTAACTCCTATTTATTGGAATTGGCTTATCTAGAGATTCATTACCTCTCCTGCAAAATCTGTAGTGTAATAATAATAATTAGTGTAATAGAGGAATAGTGCGTGTTTAAGTGAAATTTATGGACTGGTAAATGACTGGTTCAACAGAACTTCATACTTCTTTTCTCTTATATCAGATTATAATCTTCTGTGATAAATTCTGGGAGGGCTTTAAACTGGGTTTGAAGGGAAGAGGGCATAGAACCAGGCTTTCTAGAGTTGAGCCCAAGGATGGCATGGCAGTGTTGGGGGTGAAACCAGTAGCCCAGCCTAAGGGCATCTACAGCAATGCACGCAGCATGGGCAACA
>WTSP01004432.1:31938-45994 GCA_025331215.1 Actenoides lindsayi | reverse complement strand
TCTGTGAGAACAGGCTGCTACCTTCAGAAAGTGCAGTTAGTTAGAAGAACTGAGCTGAAAAGTAAAATTACTGAACAAAATTAGTTCTGTTCTCACTCAAACCAGGACATACTTGGCACTACAGAAAAGAGATTGGCTCCTTTCATTTGACACCCAACCCTCAGATATTTATAGACATTATTAAGATCCTGTCTCAGTCATCTCCTATCAAGAGTAAAGAGTAACAGTTCTCTCAGTCTTTCTTCATAGGGGAGATGCTCAAGTCCCTTAATCATCCTTGTAGCTCGTAGATACCATCCTTGATTTCTACATGCCCTGCTGAAAGAGGTATTTTCCACTGGTTATTAACATGGTAAAACCAAAATTCTAACATCCATGTATATATAATTCTTGGTTTGTGAGATATGTAAATGTTGCTTGATTAGTTGGATTCTGAGCTCAAACATTTTGTGGGCAATTCTTGGTTTGTGAGATACATAAATGTTGCTTGATTAGTTGGATTCTGAGCTCAAACACTTTGTGGGCAATTCTTGGTTTGGTTAGGGCACTGTCACTTCTGGCCAGATCTCCCAATTTGTATAAGGAGTTATATTTGACAATTTAGAGTACTTCAAACCTTAGCAGAGCCTTTTCACATCACTGTATAATATATGTTTATGTAGCAAAATTCAAGTTACTTCTATGTGCTCAAGCACATGCCCTCATGGTCATTAATTTTGTTGCCTTTGTTAAGTAAACAATACCAGAACACTGTTATGTTGCTCCTTTGACAACCTAGCTATGTGAAGAAAATTTTAATTCTCTTAATTTCATACAAGCTGAGTTCCAAAAGCCCTGCCAGATTGAAAGGACACTCTATATTGGATAAAAATGAATTCTTAGTTTTACCACCATACAAAAATCACTTTGCATCACATCTCTTGATGATTGAGGCTGGTATATTTCAGCACCTGCTAGGTTATAGAAGTTATTTGTAACCTAATCAGTGTAGATTTTGAATAATAATAACAATCTAAAGTCAGTTACTTTTAATAGAAACTATGTATGTAAGGCAGAAGTTCTAAGCAATCAGACAAAGCAGCACAATTAATGTAATAAAAAGCTTCAACAGGAAGTGTGTTGTGTCTGTTTGCCTCTTAATCAACTGTAAAATTATAAAGGAATTACAGGCTCTATAAAGTCAAGGGAGAAATATGTCACAGATATTTTCTTTGTTATTGAACAAAATTCTCTATTCATATAAGGAAAAGTAATATGAAAAGTAATTTTTTTGCAGGTGTTTCTGACTTTTTCCCTTTCAGTTATGAGAGGATGAAAATCCAGCTTTCATGCTGCTGTTTTTCTCATACCTGCAATTTGACATTACAATAATAAAGTCAATGAAGTGCACATATTTCTGAATTTATGTCACACATATCACTCTGTTAGTGAGTAATTGACATAATGACAAAGTGGCCAGGGAAAATATAGGTGGAAAAAAAGGGATTTGAACAAACAAGTTGTGCAAATGGAGTCTGGAGAGTCTGCATACACCCAGTGGCACAACTAGTTGCCTTCCCATTCTATTGCTTAAAAATATCAAGTATTCTAGGTCTTGTGGGTATGAAGTAAGTCTGATAAACACAAACCTTCTAATTTTCTACTTCCAAAGAAAGGTCTGTCAAGGTTAATGCTGAAGGTTCCCAAAGAATTTTGATTGGCACTGAGGAATAGTTTGAGAAGTATAACTGAAGAAAATGAAACAATAGGCTACTGAAATATCAAGGGAACTGAGACTGTTAGCAGTGTTCATACAGCATTGTACACCATGGCATCCTGGACATGAATATTCATACAGCTACAGCTACATATGCACAAAAGCCTTAAAAAGTTCCCTGAGATATTATCATGCTGTAACTATTAAACCCAGTTAACATGTCCTGAGAAGAATAAGGCCTGAAACTACACAAAAGGAAAGTTTTACTAGCAATACTTGTTTTATATAGGAAACTTCTTTATTTGTACACATTGAATTTTGAACTCTGGCATGAGGATAAGAAAAGGGTGTGCCCTAGAGTAGTACTACATACTTTATATTCATATTGTGTTCAATTCTCTCCCTTCCCAAGACAATGATCCTGTCCACAATTTCTGCCAGAAACTGTGCCAACCCACATTACATCCTGGATTATAACTGGGCACTGGTCTAGATAAAAACATTTGACATAAAAAAAATAGAAGCCAAAAAGTATGAATGATTGTTGATAGTGTTTGAGTCTGAGCTCTGGCCCTGTTAGATCTACAAATAACCAACAGGTACATTCATAGTTCTGTTGAAGTGGGGCATGGATGTGCACAGCTGTAATTGGTTTTTAACTGGTAATTTGATTATTGTTTTAAAATTCATTCTCTGCTTTTTGTTGTTGTTGTTTTGTGGGGTTTTTGTTTGTTTGTTTGTTATAGCTCTACTCAAAAAGAAACTAGTACAGAAGTTAGTAATAAGCAATGTCAAGGATGCAACCAGACCTTGACACTTAGCCTGTAAATCAGTGATTGAGTCCTGTCCTCTTTTATTTAAAAGCCTGGTTACAGGTAGTAAATGCTGCTCAGTTAGACACCTTTTTAAGGAAAACACAGTCTCTAGTGCGAAAAGGAGCGTAATCTCCAGAAAGCAGGGGCAGCTCAGAAACATCCCTGCACCTAACACTTCATACTGACTATTCTCTAGTGAACTCCCACTCAGTTATGTGCTTTCTGGTCTGCTTTTTAAGAGACATCTTAATGACACTGTTGAATATATAAACAACATCACTGCTTACTTTATATAATCTAACACTTTACTTAACAAAAGTTTGCAAAAATCTAAGTTTGGCATTCATAATTATAATATCCTCCTTCACTTTATATGTGAGAGTCCTATTACTGATGATTTCAAAATATACATTAAAGATGCATGATATAAAATTATAAATCATTATGAAGGTATTTTAGACAATGCTGAAACAGTTCTCATACAGTTCTGCAGAATACTGAATTACCTAATAAGCATTTACTTAGAAAATAGAAAAGTCTCCAGTTTCATTTTATTGTCTATATAAAACATGGCCTACAAAAACTGACTCATCTGAATTTATATTCATAAATAATATGCAGCTACTTTAAAAAAAGTGTGTGTGGAGTCAACATGATATATATTTATTTATAGTTAAAGAAGTTCAGTATTCTTCATTATAAAATAATACTCATAATCTTATTTGCAATCGAAACCTGCCGTTATTTGAAAGAATTTTCTATTAAAATATGACTTAGCTCTACACAATAATCCAAACCCAACAATACACAGAGGCAAGACCCATTACAATTTTATCCCACTTGCCTCATTAGGCTCAATGCTCAAAAGAGATCAATGACTCCGAGGCGAATTGACAAAATGTGTATTTTATCTTTTGCTTGTGCCCTGCCTTAAAGAGAGAAAAAGATTTAGTTTATGTCTAATTTCTGTAACATTTCTACTTTCATTTCTCTAAGTAATACCACATTCAGCTGCTTCCACACTCTTTCTGTTTCACTAGCAATCTGTTAGTGATCTTTTCCTTTCATCTCTCCCTATATATATCCTAATGAAATCATTATGACTGAACTGGTGGTTTTCATCCTCATCTATTCCTACAGTATATGGTGGTAATGATCTAATTTTATTTTGAGGCACTGACATTACAGTTGTCCTTTTCATCCCCCCCAAATCTATTTTATGTTTATATAAATAAATATATTTAATTATTCAAATCACACAGCTGTATAATCTCACTTGACACAAAAAAACATTTGATTATCAGATATAGGATACTGACATGGCTTCTAACATTTGTTTTGTTGTGTAAATTACAAGTTGTTAAACAATAATATCCTGAACAGCTGTATGACAAAAAAAGAAAAAGAAAAAAAAAAAAGATTTTATGTTTTGAAAGGTTTTGCTATTAAAGGGGGAAGATGTGTCTCATTTTGTATCTTATTCCATTATAATACATTTTCAGCTCACATTATATAATACATTTTCAGCTCACATTATCTTACATTTTTAACTTAGAGAACAATAATTCTTCCACTATGAATTTATTTTACCTTTAGTCTCATGACTTAACTGAAATGTGGAAGTCTTATGTAAGCAAGGGTTGCAAAAATAGGCACATATTTCTTAGTAGGCCACTGTATGAATTAGTGGAGCTATACTAATTTCTATGTATTTCTGTGGAATAGCTTGTACAGTTTCTGGAGCCTGGAAATGGGTGAAAGGTTTAATCACATTTTTGGCCTTGTGCTTTGTCTGAAAATTTCTCTTTACACACAGAAGCATTATTTTTTACTTTGTACATAATGCTGGGCAGCTTTTCATCATGAACAACATATACTCACAACGTAGGAAGCGGGGTCTTTTATTTCTTTTGGTCTGCTCACTTTCCATGTTCCATAAGGCTCTGTTGAAGGGCTCCTTAAAAATTCATTATTTCCCTGAAGGTATATGCATAGGGAAAAGAGATTTTCTACCTCCTCCCTCTTTCCTTTCTCTACTTCCTCACATCAGATGACAGGAAGAGCCTGCTGCGTAATGGCAAAATCATGTGGATTGATGAGAACTTCAGCTGTCATAAGCTGGAAACTATTGCTAACTGATGTGCTCAATGTCTCAAATGAGTCAGATAAAAAACTCAACCAAATCATGTAGGTCACCAAATAACAGCACTAAACAAGAAAAAAAGGGTCAACATTTTTACTTATTAACATATCTTCCTTTTCTTAGCTGTTACAAATAGCTGCTTCTGTGTGTGGCTCAGGGAAAGGTGAGGTAACATCATGTATTTCTTTCTCCTCCACTGAAAGAGTCCAGGGAGACATTGCTCCCAAAGAAAGGACAGGCTCTGCTCACATCCTTTCTGGTCAGTGTCAAAAATGGTGTAATGTGCTAATAGATTCTGCTCTCTAGTCCCCTGCTAAGCACCAGTTTCCATGCCTCCCCTCAACAGTAAGCATGATTCCAATACTTTAGCATAAAAGTTCCAAGGGAAGGCTCATGGGACACTTTTACCTTACAAATGTATTGACACAGGTCACTGTTACTCTCATATTTTATCTATCTTGAGTTAACATCACATGCACACTATACTTAACTAGCTCAATTTTCAGTATTTCATTTGCACAACAGCACTACTAGGCAAAGAGATTCCCCTGGAAAGCAATATACTAAAAAAATATATATTTAGGACATTTTTTCTAAAACATTTTTAAATAAGCTATGGTTTCAGACTCTCCTTAAAAGCAAAACTTGTTGTTTATGCTTGAAGAAATTAAATATCAGGAGAATTATCATGAAATAGTAAGCTTCAGTTGAACTTGGTAGGGCAGTAACATCTGATTCATAATGTGAAGTTTGGATTTATGTCCCTGGATGTTAAGGCTTTTTACTGTATTTGGATATAACTTAAAAGGCAAGTTTAAAAATCTGAATACGGATTTTCATTTTTTATGTAGATGCAAAGGCAATTCCCATGAGAATGTTATTAAGGAATAATAGATATGCACAGGATCTTCATAGACCACACAATAGGGACTCACATCCTCTACCTATGTAAGGCAGGTAATCATAACTGTGAAACAGATATTAATCATGTAAAATTACCATTTGCTTCCTCAGAATAAGGCAGATGTTTCTGATTTCTCATTTCATCCATTAGAAAGCCATAAAACCAGGGTACAGGTGAGAATAAAGAAGACTGGGAGCAGAGGCAGGTGAATAGGGCAGTTACTCTCTTTCCAGAGTCAGCTCTCTCAAGCTGTTGAGTACTACATTACAGAGGAAAGAGAATTAAATCAGTGTTTACAATTCAAGGGTTTTGCTTTCTCAGATCTGTACTTAGAAATATCAATTTTTCAGACATCAGGAAAAGCTTCATATAAGAATGATATGTCTGTTTTATTCTGAAAGAAAGAAAAGGTTTCAACAGTACCTGAGTCTATGCTAGACTTCTACAAGAGCATAAAACTTGTTCACCATCTAGTACATTGTTATCATTGAAATTACTTCCTGAGTAGATGACTATTCCATGTCAGTAAATGGAACAGATCCAGAACTATGTTGTTTTACTATCAATCAGTGAAAGAACTCAGGAGCTTTGTCACTTTGAAGCATTGTCGTATTTTAATAAGACAAATCCGGTGAAAGGATTAGAAGAGACTGAGTAAAATAGAAATATAGTGTGGATTGGAAGGCAAATATGTTTGGTGATTTGATCTTTACAAAGTATTTTATGTGTATGGCAAAAAAAACGAGAAACAAAGCATTATTTTTCTCACTTAGGCAAACAGTTGGATGGTATATCCAGTAAAAATTATCTCTGTTTTCCCTTGAGGTCAGAGATTTACACATAATGGACATATGAATTATCTACATATATTGTATAAATTATTTATATATCTAGAGAAAGGCTAGGATAAATATATAGATGATTGTGGTAGTGTAACAGGTATTTTTATTTTACTTCTGATTTAGTTATTGTTCTGTGCCATCACCTAGGCAGAAGGTTATATCACCTAAATTCTGGGAATGATACAATAAGAGCAATGTTGATCAGTACAAAATACTTTGTTGTATTTTCACTGAAGGGTGTGAATCTCTCACTGATATAGTTTATACAGAGTTCCTTTCAGATTTATTCCTCCTAGATAAACAATTTCTCTCAATCTTTCTTGGTTTTATGTTTTCCCATTAAATTGTTACTTTGTCATTTTACTCATATCTATGCAACCTTTTGAGTAGAACCCTTTCCCACAGCTGAAATATAGTAAATATATAAAAAGAGGTTAGTGTTTGAAAAAATGCCTGCTTAAATGAGTGGATAGCATGTAACTTTAAAAGTGACCTAAACCAAATCATTTTCTTCAGCTATTTTCTGTAATTTTTATTTCTGTACATATTATTTTTGATTCATTCCTGCATTTTCTGCATATTAACAATGTGCTTGATTTCAAGAATTTAAGTTCAATTACAATGAATTCATACAATTAAGCTCCTCTTGCTTCCAAAATTACATACTCCATTTCAGCAATCCCTGAGAGTAAATCTTCAAAAAAAGAGATTAGCTGAGTCCCTTTGATAAAGACCAGATTAATGGAACACTTGCACATTCACAGGGAAGATCAAAGAATAGCTATGGTTGGAGAAGACCCTTAAAATAGATCATCAAGTCCAACCGTTACCTAACTCTACCAGAGCCACTACTACACCATATCCTTAAACACCACATCTAGACAGCTATTAAATACATCCAGGCATGGCAAGTCAACCACTTCCCTGGGCAGCCTGTTCCAGTTAAGAATGAAGAAACGTTATCTACCATTGCACAAACATATTTTCTGAAAGTTCACTTCTCCAGTGCTCATGGGTTTGTTCTCTCTCAATTCATTCATACAGTTTGCATTCAGTTTACTTTTATTTTCTGGATGAGTCTTGATCTGGCAGATGTTTGAACTTTTGCTAACAAAAAAGTCTCATACTGCTTAAAACCATCATATTTTAAATTACTGGCAATCAACAGTGCGAAGTGATGAACACAGCACTCATTGCTCAATGAATTTCTTAATATTTTTGTCACAGCATAGGACCTAAGCATAGTCATTATGGTACATTCACATTGGTCTTAGAGTTTGCAACCTTTAGGTCTCATCTGTCTTACAACAGTCAATCACTGTGATAGTTTGTCTTCAGTAGAGTTACTCCCAAGCATATTCTTGAAATGTCCTGAGAAAAACATGTTTCCATTGGTGAACACTGTAGTAGACAATTCCTAATGAACTCTAGCAAACTTCAGTTGCTAATGACCTAGCTTTAAGTCTCTCTGAAGCTATTCAGTCTGGAATAACCTTAAAGTACCATCTTTTTACATCTCAGTTACGGCATACTAATTTTTCTTCTCTTTCCCCTTTCTCCTTTCCCATTTATCTTTCCCTTGAAATTATATTAATTCGTTTTTCTTCAAAGTATCTCACAGAATCAAGAAACAGGTTTAATTTTCTTTGTATTTAACCTTTTGATTTTCTCTTTTACTGCAAATTCCAGACAATTTTCCAGATGTCAAAGAAAAGCAGGCTGATTTTCATGCCTTTTACCTTCTAATGTATTTTAAAACTAGAACAATGTTAATATTTTCCTAATCCATGGAACTGATTTTGGCCACACAAAAGTTGAATTATTTCAACTAAATCAGAATTGATTTCATTTATTTAAATTGGCTCAACCCTATCATACGATACCCCTGAACTGTTTTAAGAGTTCATTGTATCAGTTTAGTTTACATTTCTAAAACTACATATTAAAAGTATATTTTTATTTTGTTTGATAATTTTATTCTTACTTCTAATATTAAAGCCTTTGATTTCTGTGAATATTTGCTCATCAATATATAGTTTTGTTCAAAATAGTCTGTTTTGATGCACACATCTGTTCTTGTATTGACTCTTTAATGTCTGAAATATATTTGTACAAGGTGGATATGTAAGTAACATTATGGTAAAAAATCATTCAAAGAAAAATGATTCACCTGATGTATAATGCTCTCTTCTGTTCCAATTACTGTCTTCTGCTTCAGTGAACTGATAGATTTTCTACACAACTTTATTATGCTTTTCTTGATGCTCCCATATCTATTTTATATAGAAACCCCCACATGTCTTGATGCAGTTTTTAAATAGATTTCACAGGTTTAAATTTCTTCTCCTTTGATGTCAAGGCAGTCTTAATAGGTTTCTTGATGTTTTGTGACCCTTTCCTAAAGTCTAAATTTAGGCAGTCTCTTTCCTGAAGGTGTTGGATGTAGACATACTGTTGTTCATGCTGCTACCTTATTCCTTAAATCAACAACAGCTATATGTTACTTAGTCTGAAATCAAGAATAGCATTGTTTGGGGGTTTTTTTGGTCTGTTTTGTTTGTTTGTTTCATTGGATTTTTTTGTGGTTTGGTTGGTTGGGTTTTTTTTTAATTGTTGGGTTTTTGCTTGTTAGGGTTTGGATTATTTTGTTGTTGTTTGTTTTGGTTTTTTTTTTTTTTGTAAAAGTAATTACTTAGGGAATCAATAATTTATATTAGCTCAGTAATTTAATCTTTTAAGTCTTGTTCTACTTGGATATTTGACCAACTACTATGCAGATAGATAAAGCAATCCAAATCTTTGTTTTCTGTAGTTCCATAATGGTCTTCATAGAAAAGTATTCTAGTCTGAGAAATTTCTTTTTCCGATTAATACCACATTCATTGGCAGAATTTTAGAGAGATGTTGAAGGACAAGTCAAAAGGTAAGATCTGGAATTGATTTATATTCTGGGTCATGCTCATAGAAATTATAAAAATTGCTACTTGGCAATAGTGTAAAATTATTTCCTACAATTTTATCAGTTATTTCATAAGGAATGGCAGTCTAGTTAAAACTGTAAGCTGAACTATGGTTCAAAATATGGGAAAGTAGGGGGAAGAACACGAGCAGTCCAGTGTTTTTGTTTTGATTTATTTTTCCCTTTTCTTTCATGGCAACTAAGAGTTCATTTGGGCTTCTTAATCTGAAAATGAGAAAGAAAAAAGTGTTTGTAAACTAGACTCTCATAAGTCTAATAAGTCTAATGAGAACAGAGTCGCATTAAATATTCTTCACTTCCCTCTGTAAGTATAAACTGAACTTAAGGTGCCCCCCCCCCCCCCCCATGACAGTGGCATATAGGCATAAATACTTGAAAAAAAAAAACCTGTAATATATCACAATTCTTGAGTTTCTTATGAGTTTTGGTTCAGTTTTTATTCATAAATTTAATTTCAGTTCCTAACATATTGTATAATTCCAAGCAAACTGTGTTACCCACCTAAGCTATGTGAAACCTAAAAGTCCTCTATATAACCTCTGAAATTTGTCACATCTCTTCAAAGCTTTAGTAAATCAGTCATTACTATGTAAGCTATGATATCCAGAGATGGCAAAAGTATCTCCTCAGTGCATCCCTTCCCCTCTTAGCTTTTCTGTCTCCCCAGGAAATACTCATTCTAGATCCACAGTCTAGGAGGTTCCTCCAGTGCATTGACGATAACTTCCTGATGCAAATAGAAGATGAGCCAACTAGGAGAGGAACACCTCTGGATCTTATTCTCGCAAACAAGAAGGGTCTGG
This sequence comes from Actenoides lindsayi, assembly GCA_025331215.1. Lineage (NCBI taxonomy): Eukaryota > Metazoa > Chordata > Aves > Coraciiformes > Alcedinidae > Actenoides > Actenoides lindsayi. The sequence goes on along the minus strand of WTSP01004432.1, from coordinate 35,811 downwards.
TTGAAGAAGTGAAGGCTGAGGGCAGCCTTGGTTGCAGGAACCCTGAGATGGTGAAGTTCAGGATCTCATGTGGCAGGAACAGAACACCAAGAAGAATCACAGTGCTGGACTTCAGCAGGGCCAACTTTGGCCTTTTCAAGCAGTCGCTTGAAATCTCATGGGAGAGGGTACTAAAAGGTAAAGGGACCCAAGATAGTTGATTTACATCCAAAGACCACTTCTTCCACATTCCAAATAAGAGCATCCCAGCAGGTAGAAAGTCAAGAAAGGGTGCCAGGAGACCTGCATGGTTAAACATGGAACTGCTGGGCAAACTCAAGTGGAAGAAGAGAGTCTACAGATGATGGAAGGAGGGGCTGGCCACATGGGAGGAATATAAGACTGCTGTCAGAGGATGTAGGAAGGCAACTAGGAAAGCTAAGGCCTCCTTGGAATTAAGCTTTGCAAGAGAGATCAAGGACAGAAGAAAGGGCTTCTTCAAATTCATTGCAAATAAAACTAACACTAGAGGCAATGTAGGCTGCTGAAGAATGAGGTGGGTGCACTGGTGAGAGAGGATAAAAAGAAGGTGGAGTTACTGAATGCCTTCTTTGTCTCTGTCTATATTGCTGGAGGTTGTTCTGAGGAGCCCAGGCCCCTGAGGCCCCAGAGGAAGTCAGGATAGGGGACAAGTTTGCCTTGGTTGATGAGGACTGAGTTAGGGATCAGTTAAGCAATCTAGACATCCATAAATCCATGGGTCCTGATGGGGTCCACCCACAGGTGCTGAGGGACCTGGTGGAAGTCATTGCTATGCCACTCTTCATCATCTTTGGTAAGTCGTGGGGAAGAGGAAAGGTGCCTGAGGACCGGAGGAAAGCAAGAAGACTCCAGTCTTCAAAAAGGGCAAGAAGGAGGACCTGGCTATCTATAGACTGGTCAGCCTCACCTCCATCCCTGGAAAGGTGATAGAACAACTTATCCTTGTTGCTGTGTCTAGGCGTATCAAAGATAAGAGGATCATTAGGGGCAATCAACATGGCTTCACCAAGGGGAAGTCGTGTTGACCAACCTGATATCTTTTTATGAGGACATAACCAGGTGGATAGATGATGGTAAATCAGTGGATGTGGTCTGTCTTGATTTCAGTAAAGCATTTGACACAGTGTCCCACAGCATCCTTGCAGCTAGACTGAGGAAGTGTGGTCTAGACAGTCAGGTAGTGAGGTGGATTGTGAGCTGGTTGAAGGAAAGAAGCCAGAGAGTTGTGGTCAATAGGATAGAGTCTAGTTGGAGGCCTGTATCTAGTGGAGTCCCTCAAGGGTCAGTACTGGGACCAGTACTATTCAACTACTTGGATGAGGGAACAGAGTGCACTGTCGTCAGGTTTGCTGATGACACAAAACTGGAAGGAAGGCTGACACACCAGAAGGCTGTGATGCCATTCAGCGAGACCTAGACAGACTGGACAGTTGAGCAGGGTGAAATTTAATGAAATATAACGAGGCCAAGTGTAGAGTCTTGCATCTGGGAAAGAACAACTTCATGTACTGGTATAAATTGGGGACTGACCTGTTGGGAAGCAGCGTAAGGGAAAGGGACCTGTGGACAGCAGGATGACCATAAGCCAGCAATGTGCCCTTGTGACCAAGAAGGCCAGTGGCATCCTGCGGTGTATTAGAAGGGGTGCGTTTAGTAGGCTGAGAGCGGTTCTCCCACTCTACTCTGTCCTGGTGAGGCAGCATCTGGAATATTGTGTCCAGTTCTGGACCCCTCAGTTCAAGAAGAACAGGGAACTGCTTGAAAGAGTCCAGCGCAGATCCACAAAGATGATTAAGGGAGTGGAACATCTCCCTTATGAGGAAAGGCTAAGGGAGCTGGGTCTCTTTAGCTTGGAGAAGACTGAGAGGTGACCTCATTAATGTTTTTAAATATGAAAAGGGTGAGTGTCAGGAGGATGGAGCCAGGATCTTCTCAGTCTCAACCAATGATAGGACAAGGGGCCATGGGTGCAAGCTCGAACATGGGAGGTTCCATATAAATAGGAGAAAAAACTTCTTCATGGTGAGGATTACAGAACACTGGAACAGGCTGCCCAGAAAAGTTATGGGGTCTCCTTCTCTGCAGGCAATCAAAACCCACCTGGACACATATCTGTGTGACCTGATCTAGGTGATCCTGCTCTGGCAGGGGGATTTGACCAGATGATCTTTTGAGGTCCCTTCCAACACTTAACATTCTGTGATTCTGTGACTCTGGAGCCACCACTTCTCTCCTCTTATCTCTGAATCCCCTTAAGTTAGAAGTTTTTTACATAAAATTGCATTCACATGAGACCGGTGAAGTCTCTAACTATTTCAAGCCCTGATCAGTGAAGTCTCTTGGCTGTAAGTTCACATCCCCCTCTGTACACTATAGGAAGAAGACACAGCATTGCATTAATTAATTTATCTTGAATTAGGAAAAATCTAATTAAATGAGCAATTGATTACTTGATTACTTTTCATTGTTAAAACTCTGAAGTTCTTACAATCTTTAAGTTTTGCTGAGTGCATTGCTGAGATGATAGGTCTGCTCATGTTTGGTTTAAGACATGGGTTAAAAGATAACAATATGAATATGGTGCTGATAAAAGCCAAATGAAGTATATAAAAAACCAATTAGCTTCCAATATAATATATGAATAAACAACTCCTCAGGGAATAACAGAACATAACAAAAAGCCTTCTTTCATATAAACCTACATAATATCTCTATAGAAGACTTTCTAGCAAACAGTTTGGGAAGAGGGTCATAGAACAACTAGCCTTTTAACTAATACTATTTAATGCCATTGTCAACAAAGAATCCTTGATCTTATAATTACTTTAGAGTAGGACAGATTAATTTGATTTAAATTCACTGATTTGAATGAAGAATTTTAATCATTATTTAAACCAGTAACCTGAAAAACTTGATTTATAAATTATTTTTTCTTTTTACTATTTAGCAATTTCTCTAAAGAAAGACTAAGTAATTATTTTCTATCATTTTCTATTTTTAATTGACTTTTAGGATAAATGGTACCTATATATATATTTTAAAATAATGAAGTTATTAAACAAAGAGGCTATTATCTTTAGTCACTGTGCTGAAGTGATTGTTTCTGATCATTGTGTCTTGAAGAACTTAAAACTAAAATATCATGGTTTCTCACATATAGGGTTTTTTAATACACTGGAAAACTCTTCTTACTTTCTCAAATGAATTTTTTTTTCTCTGGTTGCTGAATATAACTAGTTCAAAAACTGAAACAAAATGTGCCACTTGTATGTACTAAGATACTAGATAGCAAAAGCTAGTTCAGTTTATAATGCAACTACACTACATTACTGACAGTTAAGTCAACATTTAGATACTGGCCATTCTTTATTATATAAATATTTGACAATTATTTTTTGTTCATCTAGGAAAACATGATGATTATGAAATAGCTATCCAGACCTCAAGTTGTATGGAGCTCTAGCACATGGAAGGCCCTGCACCTGAAGGTGGTGGTGGATGTCATAGATGCTGGTGTGCACAGCTAGAATAACTCTTCAAACAAGTAGCTGTGGTACAAGAGGAGCCCAACAGGCAGCACAACATCCTGGAATGTGAGTGGGAGATTGATACATGATATTGTGCACTGTCCCAGGCTGAGTGACAGCCCTGCCTTAGGGCTATGCAAGGGGAAATTAAGCCTGAATTGAAACTCAGGCTGACTGAAATAACTAACCCATAAGATGAATGAGGCTGGACCCTCATCTCTGCTTGGGGCAGAAGGAAGAACCTCTTTCCCTCCCTTCCTTCCTTCCTTCCTTCCTTCCTTCCTTCCTTCCTTCCTTCCTTCCTTCCTTCCTTCCTTCCTTCCTT
>WTSP01004432.1:6624-17004 GCA_025331215.1 Actenoides lindsayi | reverse complement strand
CTTCTTGTAGAGAGGGGCCCAAAACTGGACACAGTATTTGAGGTGCAGCCTCCCCAAAGCTGAGTACAGAGGAATGATCACCTCCCTGATCCTGCTGACCACACTATTCCTGATACAGGCCAGGATGCCACTGGCCTTCTTGGCCACCTGGGCACACTGCTGGTTCATGTTCAGGCAGCTGTCAATCAACACCCCCAGTCCTTCTCTGCCTGGCAGCTCTTCCTCTGGAGGGTCAAGATATCTTGTAGGTCAAGATAACCTCTCCACTCCTTTGCTGGAGACTTTCAAGATCTGCTTGGTGTTCCTGTGTGGCTTGTCCTAGGTGTTCCTCTGATGGCCTGGCATGGGGGTTGGACTCTGTGATCTCCAGAGGTCCCTTTCAACCCCTACTGTTCTGTGATCTTTTTCATCTTATTTTCTCCCCCCCATCCTGATAAAGAGGAGTGATGTAGCAGATTGGTGGGCACCTAGTGGTAAGCCAAGGTCAACACACTACACACACAGACAGAGTGCTTACAGATTCTTACACCAATGGATTCAAAATTGGTTAGATAGTTATTAGATTCTTTTTGCTCAAAATTAACAGGATGATATCAGAAGTTCTTTTACTACATTTCTGACAAAAGGTCAGAGAAAGGAAGGAAAATGTATACCATTGTGTAAAAGCAGGAAAAAAACTTGTCAAGGAAAGGAAAACAGAAGTTGGAAGGTTTGCAGGTAAAATCACAGGAAAGAGATGGTAAAAAGTTCTGGGTAAAGGAATAAGAATCATTAGATAAGCTAGTCAAGGATCACAGAGATAAGTAGCGTAAGAAAACAGTGAGATAAAAGAAAGTTGCTTTGTTTTATTCTGCTGAGCTTTTAAGTTTCTTAGGCTTTTTCTTTAGCCTTGCAAATCTAAAAGGAGAACATTTTAAAGGATTGTTGTCTAGAACCTATGTACATTTTCCTTCATTTTGAACACTAGATATCTCTGAAGACGACACACAGTTTTTAACTATTGGCGAACATGTCGGAGTATGAAAATGGTTTTATTAGCTCAGTTTTGCAAATAGGGAAGTTGAGGTATGGATCAATCATTTTCTTGGGGCTTCAGTCCAGTCGCAATAATAAAGCCAGGATAACTGTGTTCTAAACCTAGTACTGAAATTTCAGACTCAAGCCATTCTCATGCTGCGTGTGTTGTTGAAACAGATTGCATTTACACTTGTGAAGATCGTTGTAGAGCTCATAAAAAAAAGGAGGATTGAGCTTGTATTTAAATATAGTATATCTTCCATTTCCATCACTGTTTCTCACTTAACACTAGAGGACAACTCTTCTGCAAACATCTGCAGTGTCAGTAATTCCATTAACAAAGAAGCCACTGTATTATCAACATACTGTAGCTTCATTTTAATGTGTCATTTGCACTTCAAAGTCACATAACTTTTATTATGGTAAATCAATTAAAACTATTTCTCATGATAATTTATCTTCCACAGAGTTTATCATCTCAGAGAATGCAATATTTCCCAATTTAACTTCCAAGACAAAAGTGATGTAATTTGAATGCCTTTTACTGAGCTTATTAAGCATAAAGATCACAGAAATTTCAAACCCTGAAAGATAACTGTTTCATCTATGTGATAAAATGGAAGTCACATTTTAGTAGCTTACTGGAGGTAGTAGGAGACAGTATGCTAATTAGTAATATAACCTCATTTACTCATTTGGTATGTCTCTTGTTTTAAATGATAGTCTGTCTAGAAGAGATATCCAGCTTGATAGAAATATGAAAAGGAAATCAAGTGAAGCTACTGTATATTCAATAAAGCTGTGTGTAGCATTCATTTGATTATGATTTTCTTTGTGTGTTTAAAATCCAGGATTCACCTTGAAATAAAGTAAACAATTTCAAAGATCCTGCAGTAAAGAATAGAGGTTCATATAGAAAAATTCCCCTTCAGAAGGGAGAGGTGGATCAGATCCTCATGTAACATAAAGTGTCATAACTCCAGTGAAGTCAGGAGACAAAATGTCAATGTACAGGAGTTGAAAACCCAGTGACGTACAAGTGTTAATAAAACACACACACACAAAACCCCAACAAAACAAAGAAACAAACAAAACCCAAACCCAACCAGTATATAATAACCACCCCATCGAAATCTAGAAGCATTAATATGAGATGAACAGCTCAGCTGTATCTTTAGTGCATGCATTTCAGTGTAACTGGTTGCTTCTTTAGTGGCAGAAGGCTTGATTTTCAAATGTTTTTTTCTCAAATGTACTTAGGGGTACCTGCCCCCTGACTTGCACTGTGATTTGGCTGTTCAAAAGGTTTCAAAAATACGTCCAGTTTCTATTTCCTGTCTCTTCTTCATGTAGAAGAGTTGGGTTCACACATTACATAATAATGCGGGTTAAACTAACAAGTAAGAAAATAATAACCCTTGAGACGTAAAATTAGACCATGCAAATGTATGCAGAGCAGTAGCAAAATTAGTGCCAAAATCCAGTCAGGACTTTGGTCCCCTTTCTTCGTAACTGTACTAGCAGCAAATAATTGCAGCACCTAAGACCTAGACCTTTTTGCTCAGAAGGGGAAGGGAGAGCTGTTACTGGGTACCATGTGTCATTTTATGGCCTGTTGTTAATGCCTCATGGCTCACCACAGGAGTCACTGGTGCATGGTGGCTCTCAGCTAGAATCAAGAGTATTTGGTTGGAATAGGGTAACGGAACACTGAGCTGCCCTTTAAGCTAAAGCAGAATAAATATTAACTATTTAGAAACCTGAAATCAACTTAAAATTCTTGATTTGGCCTCTTTTTCATCTCTGTTTCTGAAACTGGATAAAAAGGAGGTACTTCTGCTGTAGGTGGAGTTTTTTGGTGCATTGCTGGATTTTATTAACAAGTGACATAAAAATTATTGAAAAAAGGGTTTGTAATGATGCACAGAGATGTAACTACTTAAAAAGGGGTTTATATATAAGTATATATATAAAAAATAATTTTGGATTGAAAAGCTGCCTTGATTGTGTTATTTATTGGACTACATTATCCTCTCAAAGCCCTATTAAATAATGGAAAAACTTGTATCTCCTGAGTACCAGAACATATGGGAACTAATCAGGAAAACTGAACAGATCTTATCTAGGCTAGAACTGGCCTGTTTCTACCGCCATTACAATATTCCCAAAGGAACAGCAGAACAGATATACAACATCTTCCTACTGTTTGTATTTGTATGGCATAAACAGTATGAAGTATATTCCAAAAAATTTTTCATTGATGATGATTATTTCTTATTATGCAAAGTAACCAGTTCAGGAGTAGGAATATTGTCCTTAAATTAATCATTTCATGTTATGGCTATTCAAGGAAGCAAAGAATGAGTCATTCTTTTGTATAATTAGCCTGAAAATTGCTTGCTTAAGAATCACTTATTTAGGACTTGCTTTTGTACAAATAAAAGGGAGTTTTGCTATTGACTTCAATGGGAATAGTCAAAGAGCCAGTTTCTCAGGAGATGGTAAGGCCTTTCTGAAATTGTATGTATTTGACTTTCCTCAATATATGGAAGAGAATGCTTAATATCTCATTGACAAAACCCATTTGCTCTAGGACTACCCACTGCTGAAGTCATTACACTCCTATCATTTTGGGAACAGAATTGCATTTTTAACCCATGAAGAACCCGAATATCCCTTGCTTTGTACTTTCTTTAGTCCTCCGCACTTTTGAAAACTAATATAAAATCCTACTCTATCACTGCTTTAGGGTTTGCATGCAATTGTGCTTTGATAAAAGGCGAGTTTTTCAAACATTCTATATTTCAGCTACTGGAGCAGTAAAGACCTGCTTATGCAAGGCTACTTATAAGAATTCTTTTTTCATACACTAGAATTATGCATCAAGACATTTGGACTATAATGCAAAAAGCTGCCTATCTATTATATTACTACCTGAATGTGTTATTAAAATGTTACTGGAGTGCTGCACTTTGATGGTTTCATGCAGTCAGAATCCAGCGAACATTTTAGAATCCCATCTTTGCATTACTATTTTTAAGGGTATTGATTTTTTTTCTAATAGCCTTTCTGAACTCTTTCTTGTGTTCAGTGAGGTTTCTTTATTCCCTAATTACAGAAAGCTTACTGAAGATAATACTGTTTTGAAAGACTTTTTTTTTTCAGTTTAGTTTTATTTTGATATGCTGAAGTTTATGTAAATAAAGACCTGTTTACTCAGTTTCAATATACAGTAGTCTTAAATCAGAGAAAGCTCATAATAAATATGAAACTAGAACATTCTTTTCTGTAAACACTTCTGCAAGCCTGACTGCATCTCACTAAGCATTTTATAGGTTCATTACACTACTTGGATCACATTGAAGTCACCTCAAATTTTATTTTCATATTTTCTTACCATCATATGAATAACTTTGGCTTCTCTTTAGACTGGAAAATATTTAGTCTCTGCTTATAATCTACAGATTCAGGAAAACATAATGGTCATTACTGGTAGTAAGGCATTTCTTACATTTCTTCACATACTAAACTTTAGGGGGGGTCAGCAGAGGTGTCTCTTACTAGAACTGCATTGTCTGTTTGTAGAGACCTTTTGAGATCTCTAGGTCTCTAGAGACCTAGAGACATTTGTCTAAGCAGAGACCTCAAGCTAAAATGAACTTCCTTTCAGTTGTGTAAATGTGAAACATCTGAAACAAAGTTAAGTGACACACATAAGTTTATAACTGCTGGTAATGAGGCATGGTTTCTAATCATCCTGGTTTAATAGTTTGACCAAGCGCCCTGATAACAATTAAAACATTTGTTGATTTATTTTTGTGGATTTTCTTCCCTTTACAGCTCAGATGCTTTTGGAGAGCCTCATCATTAGCTGCCTAAGAGCCAGTTTAAGAAGCTGTATAGAACAATCTCAGCTATGAATTCCCCTACTTACAGTGATACAGTGCTGTAACAGGCTGCACTGAATAAGCTTCCCATCCAGTGCTCTTGCCATTAAGATTCTTACCACACTACAGCATATGGCTACAGTGTACTTAAAGAGTGTAAGATTACACCTTTGTTAGGGAGTTATCAAGAGTTATTTTAAAGTTCCCAGGAAATTCAACATAGTGTTGTTATCAGTCATATAATCCTATAAACTGTAGAAGGACAAAGGTAAATACATATATGGTCATGGCTTCAGCATGTACAGTATTTAAGACTACATTAAAGCATTCTTGAGAATGCATAAATAAGACTATATACTGAAGAGTATTAGACTTAAAAAAATACATTCTTCTTTTATCAGGATGTTATACTTACTTTGCAAACCCATTGATTTCTACATGAACTCATCATCTGTAACAATGGCAATGTTGAGTCCATCAGTGACAATATCTGTATTGTAGCTCACAAGATTCTTTCATGCATAACAAATTATTAACTCCTTATCAGCATGAACAAAATGTTCCTTGTATTATTTAAATGTTATTATTGATAGTTATCTGCAGCTAGCTATTTCTGGAGGACAGTGTTATAAGAATTGTATTTTCCAAGACTGATATTGAAACTTAGTTACTAGGTCAGCTTGATTGGAAATTTTTAATTCATCAGTGTGAATAGTGTTGCAAAAAGTCAATATGGTTAAGATCAATCATGTCCTACTTATTGTTTGGGTGGATGTAGAACTGTCTAAAAGTTTGAAAAAAGGTACACAAATAATTAATCTTGGCACTTCTTGTAAATGTTCAAGTAATAATTATTTATTAAATATTTACTTGAGGTGAAAATTAGGCTTCAACAATTGAAAACAGATTTAAAGATGCTTGGATCTGTAAGAGTTTTCTTCTTTAAATTTAAACTTTAAACCAGTCTCTTGAGATTCATTTTGTTTCTAAGAGCCCTAGGGAATAGCAGGAAATTCATACATATTTAATATTAGTCAAATCAACCAATGCAGTAACCATGCTAAAAGAACAATTATGCAGACTATTTATGTAAATATGGAATAGGAATTGCATGTTTTTATTTAGAACATTGGAAAGACTTGTAAATTATTTAATTTAAGAAGACACGTTTTGGAGTTATTCTGAGCAATTTATTTACAACATATATAATAGCAAAATATTGTAATATATTTGTATTTTCATGTTAATTTCAACCATAACTAGGTTAAGACTAGTATAATCTTCAGAGAACAAAATTGTTTTGTCTTTTATGGAAATTACATACAAATTTTTGTTTGCACTGGAGATAAGTTATTTAGCATTGCATTTAAACTTTTTATCTAAAGAGATGTGACAAAATTAATTAACTCTGTGTATTCCATAATAATAAAATAATAGTATTTTTCATGTATATAATAGCTTTAAAAATCTGCAAATACATTTTATATTTTCCTAATCTAATCTAATGATAGAGAATGACACATATTTTAAGGAGCCTGGAAACCAGTCTTCAGTTGTTTTTCATCTCCTAGGATAGAGAGTCTTCTAGAGGAACAGCAGAAGGTATTCACAAAAGTCATAAATTTATCCTTTCAGAAACTACTTTCTTATTTTAGTGTCATAGATAACCCTCAATTATTCATGTTTCCTGTGAAGTCTGTTCTTATATAAAGAAAATTTGCGTTTAGAGGTATTTGCACTGAAACATGAGGTGAAGAAATAATGTCAAGTATTAGGTTCATGGGAAGACCTTTGGAAGCTCTGTGCTAGTCAAACACTTAATGCTGAGAAGAGTCAGATTTCTTACTAATTTAGGTCAGTTTAGAACTTCAAAGCCACCCTTTCAGTTGCTTTCCTGCAAGAAGGAGATAAATGACTTGGAAGAAAACAAGTTGCATAAGTCGAAAGTTTATTATCAATTGATTTGACAAAACAATTTTTGGGGTTTATTCTGACCAGGTATAGATGATGGCAATTGTCTAAACCAGACATACTTAGACTCTTTCACAGTCACTTTTTGGGATCATTTGGTATGTATGCTAAAATATAAGATGTATTTTTTACACAAAACATGCAAGGTTTTCATCAACAAGATGCTACAATAATGTCACTCAGATAACTTCAGTGGAAGTGTCTATAGTGCAGACACCTGTATTTAGTCCTGCTCTCTCCATGCAATCATGCCTCAAGTCCTATAGGTTTCTACTGTTATATTAACTACCTAAGCTGGCATTTTGATTGATAATGCTTTTGGCATCAGTCAGGTCTTTGGGTTGATCCCAGGTGGTATAGATAGCCTTCCAAAAAAGGGAATTTGAGGAGGAGTATAGTTTCAGATTGAAGTCTACCTTTACAAAGGTTCAAGCCATATAGGTTGGAAAGACTAGTCATAACTGTGAAAAGGTGCTTAATAGTATACTGTCCAAAACCATGGCCAAATCTAAGAAACAATGTGGATGGCTGAAATTCAGGAATTCAGGAGCGTAGCTTCATTTGCCTTTCACTATTTCCAGCACAAACATTCATTTGTAAAGGTGACAGTACTGAATAGGATGAATCTGAACATTAGAATGAAGAGATGTACTTTGAAATTCTATCTTCAGTACTTTTTTTTTCTGTGACAATTTTTGTTGTTTTTTAAGATGAAAAAAACCCCCACACAATAGAAAACAGTCTGAGGGGCAAGGCCAAAATCTAGGGACCATCTTTCTGGAGTCAGTCTAGCACTTAGTCTCACAATTGCAACTCCAGAGTTGTATTCATATGCTTCTGGTGTTGGTGAATTAAACTAACAAGTAGCTATGCATTTCCCTCCATGGTTTCAGTGTCTTTCTTCCTCCTCACAAACAGAAATAACCCATTTTCATTTATTTTACCAAGATACTGTCCTAGCACTTATTAACTATGCCTTTGTCTTTTCAAGGAAAAATCATGAGCTATATTTGTGCCGGACAGGCAGAACATTTTGAGCCTTGCAACTAATATGTTTGCCTTTACTGCTGTTTTTTGCATCTGCTCTGCTTCACATTCTAGAAAAGCCTACAGTGCTAAAGTTAAGAGAGGAGTACTAACTGAAGATCACCTGGAAGAAATCAATAGAAACATTACTATATATTAACTGTTACTGTTATCCTAAAAGAAACATTGGTTCCTTGGTTCATTTCAGAAATAATAAAAAAAAAATAAATAAAAAATTGATGCAATAGATTCCTGAGCAAAACAACATAAAATATGAAGCTTCAGTAACCACAAAGAGTTGCAAGAACAGTTTTACCTGATCTGGACAAATGCTTCATATTGAAATCCTGAGAAAGTCATACAGCAAACTAGATTGGCAATTACAGTGCTGTGGATTTTCAAGCATAATTTAATTATTTCATAGTCAGTAAATCGATGCTCATTTTTACATGACCACCTATGGGGTGCATACTTTTAAAACCACTCTGTCATTCTTTACTTCACAATATTCTAAATTGTTAATTATTAACTGTGCTACAGTTCATACCGTGTGATATTTTGATTTATAATGCATCTTCGATTTAAATCATATTATTTCATTGTATCTGACTGACTTAATGGAGTATTTTTGTTTTAGTGCAATAATAGTTACTTTTGAAATGTTCATGTTTTCTGTGCTTTAATTTCTAACAAAGTGGAGTTTATAAACTTGGACTATAACTTGGTAACTGTATTGCAGAAAGCAATTGTTTTGTTTTGGTTTTTTGTTTGTTTTGAATATAGATTATTAGTAGTGAACCTAAAATGGTGTGTATGTATGCCCACATATATTGTGGATCAACCTTGGCCAGCTGACAGACACTCACCCAGCTGCTCTCTTTCTTCCCCTCCTCAGAGGAAAGGGGGAGAACATAAGATGGAGAAGTTCATGGATCAAGATAAAGACTGAGGATCACTTACCAATTGCTGTCAAAGCAAAAAAAGACTCAACTTGGGGAAATTTATTTTAAATTAATTAAATTTTTTAAACATGAATCGGATGGTGAAAAACAAAATCAAAATACCTTTGCCTCTACCCTTTTCCCAGGCTAAACTTCACTCCTTCATTCTCCTCTCCTTCTGGAATGACACATGATGATGTGGAATGGGGGTTGTTGTCAGTCCATAACAGTACCTCTCTGCTGCCCCTTCCTCCTCACATTTTTCCCTTGTTTTAGCTTTGGCCCTGAAGTTTGTCAGCATCAGTCAACTCCACTTTCTCTCCCTTGGGCTGCAGGGGAGATTCTGCTCCAGCTCATGGAACACCTTCTCTACTCCTGCTTCTTTGACCATGGTGTTTGCAGGGCTGTTTCTCACACTTTTTTCCTCTGTTGTGCAGCATGTTGCCCTTTTTTAAATATGTTTACCCTGAGGTGCAACCATCTTGGCTGATGGGCTCAGCCATGTCCTGTAGAAGGCCCATTTAAGCCAGGTGGATCCAGGTGGAACCATCTCACAGAGGCCTCTGCAGCCCCCCACTGTCAGCACCTGGAAACCCACACTAAATGCAGTGTATAAATATAAACATGCCTCAAGATACATAGAATTTTTCTGATTTTTCCATTTGTAAAACAATAACATGCTCCACAACAGAGCAGGAATTAAATTTATGACCAATCAAACCAATCTACTTTGGCCATACCTATAACTGTAGTACTCCTTCATTCAGTCAGTGCTGAAAGACCGATACCTGATGTAATTAAAACCTAATGATCCAGACAGCTGTATGATCTTGCTTTTACACTGAATATCTATATTGCATTCTTTGTATTGAATGACTAGACAACAAGACTATGATCTGCAAGTGTTATTGGCAGATTAAGTTCCTTTATTTCAAATTGAAGAAACTTCATATTAAAGGTTTCAGGTTCAATCTTTAGAGATTATCTCCGTTTAGATATATTACATGTGAGTGTAATAGAAAGGAATGAAAGGTGATATAAAGAATTTTATTAAAAATGCTTTTGCATATTTATGCAATGTGAATGCAGCAGTTTTTAATATACACATTCATCATAGATTCTAACACAGAACAAGAAGCTAATTCTATAAACACAATAAGGCTGTTGAATCATAAAAGTTACACTGATGACTAAAGTTTGTGACATCAAACTTCTAATCATGTGTCTTAAATCAGCATGGTTATATTTTTAAATTAGGTTGTTATCTTTATTAGTTTCTGTGACAAAATACACAGTGATTTTCTGTTTTAAAGGCAAACTGCAAAGAGAGTAGCAGAATTTATTGCATATGCAGGTTATCAAAAGATAGTTTCAAAGGTTCTTTTTAACTTTTAGGTCTATGTTTGTTTATATATCTAGTTTTTGCAGTAAAAATAACAAGGGAAAATTAGGATGCAGTGTTTTGTCCTGGTTTGAGTGAGAACAGAACTAATTCTGTTCAGTAATTTTACTTTTCAGCTCAGTTCTTTTAACTAACT
>WTSP01004430.1:21190-47102 GCA_025331215.1 Actenoides lindsayi | reverse complement strand
CCTCCCCCTCCCCTCCTCCGCCTCCTCCTCGCCCTCCCCCCCTCCTCCTCCTCCTCCTCCTCTCCCTCTCCTCCTCCTCTCCCTCTCTAATGGTGTCTGCAGATGGTAATCTCCTGGGGTTTGTGCCACAGCTCTCCTTGTAGTGATGGTAATGATTGCATCGTTAGCTTAGCCACAGAACCACCCCAGTCTTGCTGGAGATGCTTGTGCAGCTCTGTACCTTCTCTGTTTGCTGCTTAATGCCTTTAATATCACATTAATTGTTTCCATTGGTAAGTATAATTTATTGGGTTGCGTGTTAAATACGTATCCACAAAAATTCAGATGACCTGGCTGCCTTACCTGTTGAACTAGGGTAGCTATTAATCAAGAAAACAAGTCTTCTGACTTTCTAAAAAAAAAAATGTTTACTTTTTTCTTTCTTTTCTTTTTTTTTTTTTTTAATTTAACTAACTAACTTGGGTGCTGAAGACGTTGTGGTCAGTCATACCAAACTTCCTGGGAAGCGACTAAAAAAAAAAAAACCAAACTGAAGCTACCACTTGTTTGCAGCAACAAAAGGTCCCACAATTATTTAATACTTCGTATATATCATCTTCTTGTTTCATTAGGCATGCCAGGGTATGCCTCTCTTGTGTGGAGAAAATAAATACCCTGAAGTCTGCAAACCATCAAAGACCTCGCTTGTCAGTTTGGTATCAATCCAGAAGTGCGGTGCGTGCGCGCTTCTCAGTCGAGCCTGCTAACGGAGAGCCAGCTGTTTGCTGCAGAGTTGCAGTTTTCTAATCAATGATAATTAGTGAACCAGTAAACAGGGTATTTTAGTAAAGTCAAATAGGAACTTATCGATCTCTTCTGAGAACAGGAAACCCGGGAACGGCTGGATCTATCAGATAGCTCTTGTCTGAAGAATTTATCTTTCAGAAGTGTTCTGAAAGTTGCCTTCTCTTGTCAGATCTTGTTTGTAATTCTCCCACAATAAGCCTTTTAAAGATGGACCTACCTAATTACTGGTTTAAAAAGAATTCCTGCATCTCCTGGGTGTTGGATTTGAGGTGTGGGCCATAGTACTGATGCTTTGTCTCAGACCTGCGCTGTAGCGGAGCAGGTTGGGGCTGGAAAGACCTTTTTCCCCCCTTTCTTTACACAACTGAAGGTTCTTCAGAGTCTCATGATTGGGCTTGTTGGACTTGTCATTCCAACTAATTGCTCTCTAAAACGTGGCAAAACCTCCTCATTCAAAAGGTCACTTCTCAAGGTTGGGGGGTGGTTTCAGGTTATCGGTTGCCCAGGTCAGCCAGTACACTTCATGTCCACAGCCTTGATCGTTTGCATCCAGGAGAGCTCGACAAATACTGACACCAGCTCCTGGGTGCCTTTATTCAGTGACCACTGTAGAAACGAGTTTGTGCTTTTACTGCCAGATTTTGGTACACGTTTCACGTGTCATGGGATTAGTCAGGTTTCCATGTTGCAGCTCATGCACTGAATGGGCCAAGGAGCTGCTCTAAGGTTTGAGACAGGCAGCAAGGCTGAACGTTTTGCTAAATTGTATTTATAGCTTGTGCTTAAAAAGTCAGCTCCTCCACTTTCACTGTTTCAGAACAATCTCTAGTGACAAGTTTAGATTAAACGTGACATAAATGTGAAAGAGGTTCCACAAGGTCCTGGACCTGGGCCGAGGAGGTGCCCTAGCTGGGGGCTCTGCCGGTGTCAGGCTGAATTCTGGCCCTGTCCGAGCCCTGGGGTTGGGGTATCAATGCCTGTGTTTTACTCTTGCTATTTTGATGTGGTTCCTGATGTGCCTTTAATCCAGTGCAAACAGGCTTTCCAAAGCTAGGCCAGGTTTTGGAAGTGGTTTAAGGTAAACCAGAAAAGGGCATATTCATACCAGTGCAAGGAGGTATGTAGGAAATTACACGGTGTGGCAGGAAAACTTTCAAAAATTATATCCTGTGCTAATTCTGATTTCTCCTGGACAGTTGAGAAGATGCAGGTTTCTCTCTCACCCTGAGCTCATGATGTTTTGGTTTTTTTTTTCTTTACTACTTGGGCACACTGGATAACCTTTCTGTACTTTGGGATTTGAATTGGTGTGGGAAAAAAGCAGATTTTTAAGACTACTTTCTGAATAGGACAGTGTAAAACTATTTTGACTTGCAGCCACAGCTACAAACTGGACGTTCTTATTTCCTTTAAATAGTGTTCTGTACATATGGCACTTCAGCAGACGCTTCCGGACGTGGAATTGCAGAAGCAGTAACACCAGCAGGCAGTAAGAGTTTTCAGTCTCTTTTTAGCAGCCTCTGAGTTTCTGAAATTCATCGTGTCTCCAACTTGAGCAGAAGTGCCTGGATGTGTACAGCAGGCACTAGCTGTCCGGTGCTCAGTGCAAAACTGCACCCGTGGCAGCTGTATGCTTGTTCCAGAGCTCACCTGCAGATCCCGACACGCGAGGAAACAAACGCTGCCCGTCCCAACTTGCCAGCTGCCACGCTTGGGCTGGAAGGGGTGGCCCTGCCCGGCCCTCTGCCTTGGCCTGGGCTGGGGAGGTGGCATTCGGGGACCCTGCCTGACTGCAGAGGTGGCATTCAGCGTGTGGGCTCCTTGTCTGCCGGTGGTACGGCTGTTGTAAGTGCAGCACCGCTTCAAAATAGGAAAACTCTTTTGTCAGTGCTTGCATGACGAGCCCTCTGATAGAGCTTTCTTCTGGCATTCTTTAGATGTGTTTAATCTCGTGTATGCAGCTTCTCTCTTGTCCCATTTTGTGTCTCCTGCTCCGAATAACAAATTTGATGTTCCCTGTGAAATAAACAGTACAGAGTCCAGGGTCTGGTACACCCGTGTTCGATCCTGGGCTGAGGCCAGAACATTGCCCAGCTGGCTGGTGCTTCTGCAGTTCACCATCGTGCAAATCACAGTGATTTGCAAAAGCTCTCTTCCCCTTTGGAAAGGTTTAATTTTCTGTTAGGGCTTGAGGTGTTAGCTTCAGACCGTACATGCTTGCAAGTGTTGAACTTTGTACAGCATTACTGAGGCTGGAGAAGACCTCTGGGATCATCAAGTCCAGCCTATTTAATTCAGAACCTGTGGCTAATGCCATTTGTAATCAGGGTGGATTAAGGGACATTTTCTCAGCAGCTCTAGAAATTTTGGAGTCTGTTTTTTGAATGCAACTCCCCTTCAGATGGCACAGACATCATGAGGTAGAGAGATCTTGATGTGAATACTCTGCATTTGATCCTAGCCACCTTGTTGCTCTTGTAATTGACAGTTGGCTGTGAGGAATTTAAAATGCAGTCACTTTTTAAGATGTTTCATATTTGACTTGTTTAAACTGATGAAACACCCTCTAGTGATCAGCTGGTTTTGGCAGCTGTAGCGTAACAAAGGTGAGCTGTAAGTTAGGGTATCTGTGCTAAGATTATATTAGAGTATATAGAGTTCTAAGAGTAACAATGGCAATGTTTAAAGCAAACAGATTCTCAATTAAACACTCTATTTGGGTTAATGTTTCTTTATCTTTCCTCTGCAGAGCTATCATTATATCTGGAGGACCAAACTCTGTGTATGCAGAAGATGCACCATGGTTCGACCCGGCAATATTTACAATAGGAAAACCAGTTCTTGGAATCTGCTATGGCATGCAGGTGCTGTTGAGAGATATGTTTGTTTGCACCCCCTTCTAGGCCCCATTTCTGATCCAAACTAAATATAAGCAGCTAAAGGCCCTGCTTTGCAAACATAAGCAGTATGCCCCAGACGTGCAAAAGAGACTTAGAAATTCCTGGGTGGTAAACAGAGCATACTGTGTATTCTTCTCTTGGCTCTGCCGTATCAATAGCATAAGGGGTTTATCTTTCCTGAAGTGCTGTGGATTGAGTTCCACACTGCTTTTTGTCATCATAACTACAATGTGGCAGTCATTAACTAATTCTATCTAGTTGGGATTGGAAAAAGGGTTTTTTTTTCTTTTGGTTTTCAAGTGTGGAATGTTTCTGGCATAGCCCTTAAGAGTACTTAAATCCTCCCTCCCACAAAACACTTACCTTAGGACTTGAGTCGTGACCCTGAAGTGATCTAGTAGGTCCAAGATGAGTAAAGAAACAAACTTCCAAGGAGCCAAGGGATGGATTTAGGTGCATGACTTCTGCTTGTGAATCTTGTTTCTTTTTTCCAGGGTTAGTGATTTACTAGGCCTTCCAAGGTCCTGAATGATGGCTGGAAAAACTCCTTTAGAAAGGCTGGTAATTATGGAAACAATGTTGGCACTCCCTGTTCTAAAGGGAAATAAATTTGTGTTGTGCCTTAAAATGCCAACCAAATTGAAAACCACGCTAGCTAGCCTCAAGCAGGGGAGTTCCTTAAGGCCGACTTCATGGAAATGAATCAAGTGTGTTCATTAATGCACTGCTACTTCATTATAAAAGAGTGAAATCAGTCGAGTGTGCTAAGTATAATATAAAACTAGGTCTCAAATGAAGACTCAAACCTCCGAAAATTAAAGTCATAGGAAGGTGAAACTCTAAAATATATTTCTTACGTTGCCAGTAATATTTTCAAGGGGAAAAAAAAATCATTATTTGAGACTTCTGCAATCTAAAATGCAGATATCAAACTCCAAACAACAAGTTGGAGGTTTAGAAAAAAAAAAAGTTGGTTGAGATCTGCTCTACTCTGATACAGTGAGAATGACTGAGGGTCACGAAAGCAGCATGAAGGGAACAGACTCAAGTTTCTGACTGCTCTGGAGCTGAGAAGATGGATTTTGAGAAGTTTAAGCCTATTGAAGGCCCCTTTAATAAAAGAATAGATAAATCAGATTTTTGTTCAGCAGCTTCACTGTTCTTGTGACAACTGGCCTCAGATCCTCTGCTGACGTGCAGAGCAGCCCTTTCTAAGTGTGAGTAGATGTACACTGTAGAGAGGTATTAATTTACAAATCTCTGCCTGTTGTCTGCTCTGTGGATTTCCACTGCTCGTTGTGTTTGGCAGCGATCCCCAGTGAGCTGGCAGAAGGGAATGAGCCCAGTACAGACCAGTGGTTAATTTTGAAAGACAACTCTCATCATTTTGTGAAGCGATATATTAAATGAGTATAATCATGAAAAACTAGGTTGGTGTGTATTGGAGGGCTACAGCTGTTGCCAGTCGTGGTCAGACTGAGGTATAAAGCAGCACTAGATTGTGTGGTGATTTTTCACGTGGTATTTCTGTTTTGACAGATGATGAACAAGGTATTTGGAGGTACAGTGCACAAGAAGAGCGTTAGAGAAGATGGAGTGTTCAGCATTACTCTGGATAACACATGTTCACTGTTCAGGTACATAAACATTTGAAGTTACTAAAACAATATTAGAAATACCAGTCTGGAGACTTGTCTGGATGAGAAGCAGCTTATTTTGACAATAATAGTGAAATTGCACCCAGGCTTGTCTGATAATTTCTCTTAAAACTTTTACATCTGTGTTCATGAGTTGGCAGGTTACTCATTTAAACAAATACTTGGGTATAACTTCTCAGTTGACAGATATATTTTCTTGGCATATTGTGCAAACTCCTTATTTCAAAGTAGCACGTCTTCATTGAGACACCATAAAGTGGACCACAACATGAGAATCTTTGTGTTAAGCTCTTGTTGTCTTCTGCAGTGCATTAGTCTTGTATTGGTTGGCACCCATCCGCTTTTTGAAAGGTAGTAAGTCTGACACCACTTATTTTCCACCTCCTTTTAAAATTGCTTTGTGATGTTTTATAAAACTAGAATTACATTTCTTGGTAGTTTGTCAAAGACTCTCAAGTGCCTTGTATTAATTCTGTCAGTTTACTCACACTATGTTCCAATTTTATTAACTTTCCTCTGCTAAACTTTTTACCCTGCCTAGAGCCTGAGGTGCCCAGATTGTCCTGAAAACACAATTTTGAGCGAGAAGACTTCATTGAAATAAAAAGCAGGACTTTGAGTATCCTAATGGACTCTAACGTGTCAAAGAGGGGATACCTCAATATTGGCCAGTTTATATATATTACACAAAAACAAACAAACCACCTAAAAAAACTCCCACAAAACCAAACACCACAAAAAACCACAACCAAACAAAAAAACCCCTTCTGCATTAAGACAAATTACCTCTTGCATGAAGGATGGATGTGTTGTACAAGAACAGCTGGAGACAGCTCCTCCTGGGAAGGAAATCCTGTGTGTATTTTAAATGGGCCTGTTCAACTGAGATGTTCTTTTATTGGGAGCCCTAAGGTCTCCTTTTGGAAACACAGGTAATTAGGTCTTTTGTTCCTTTTTTATTTGATTCTAATTTTTGATCTTTGTTTAGGGGCCTTCAGAAGGAAGAGCTTGTGCTCCTCACTCACGGCGACAGCGTGGATAAAGTAGCTGATGGATTCAAAGTGGTTGCGCAGTCTGGGAACATTATAGCAGGTATTTATTTTACACTGAAACTGTCTTTTGGTAGTGTTCCTTGAAGGAAAGAATTATGGCAGGCACTAGTTAGAACCAAACCGGGAACTGACTATTTCTGTTACTTAATCACCAGAAGTGAGTGCATTGTTTTTAACAATTTCCTGTATGTGTTTGCTTTATGTTGTGCTGCACGGTAAAGAAATGGACGTGAAAATGAATGGTCCTGGTTTTAAAGTGGTGGTTTAAGGAAAATTTAACTTTATGTTGTTTCAAAGCCTGCATGTGTTGTTTCTCTTAGAAATAAAATACTGTGTGCCCTTAAGGCAGGGGGGAGGGA
This sequence comes from Actenoides lindsayi, assembly GCA_025331215.1. Lineage (NCBI taxonomy): Eukaryota > Metazoa > Chordata > Aves > Coraciiformes > Alcedinidae > Actenoides > Actenoides lindsayi. The sequence goes on along the minus strand of WTSP01004430.1, from coordinate 40,347 downwards.
GACACGTACCATAGTGTGCAGCTGAAGCGGTGTTTGGGTTTTGCGCTGTAACAGTACAAGACAAACAGTGTTTAATTATTAAAGCTTGATTAACTCGTTATTGTATTTAATAATATTGCATGAATGCTCAACTGAGCAAAAATAATGTCGGGCCTGACAGCAGCATTTCCAGCACAGATTGTCACAGAAAAATGTAGGACCTTAGAATTTGGTTTCTGAAATTATTGAATGCCAAACAAAGAGCCTCTTTGAGTCTCTTTGCTAGGGGGTGGGAGACCTGGAGAAGTCTTAAGTTTGCTGAGCCACTTTATTAAGATCTCAAAGTATTCACCTGGTTTATCTTAAATCTTTCATTTAAATCCTTAGTTTTGATTGGTGATTTGTGCCAAAATGTGGCAGAATAAATCACTCAAAATGTATGCCTGACTTTCTTGAGTATGTGTTTTACTTCCAGTTTATCTTTTTTTGGTTTTTTTTTATTGTGCTCATTTCTTTGCACTAATGAAGGCATAGCAAATGAATCTAAAAAACTCTATGGAGCACAGTTCCACCCTGAAGTTAGCCTCACCGTGAACGGGAAAATGATCCTGAAGAATTTTCTTTATGATATTGCGGGATGCAGTGGTACCTTTACAGTGGAAAACAGAGAACTTCAGTGCATTCAAGATATCAAAGAGAAAGTGGGATCATCAAAAGTCCTGGTAAGTAGATTGAATCGAAGCTGAAAGATTATTTGCAAAAGCCTGATGGAAACACTGACACAGTCACTCCAGTTATAGTGAAAAATGCAGAATTGTCATGCGTTGTGTCACACGTTAAACAGGATTCAGAGAGTTTGCACAGTAGGGCTGATACATTGATTGCTTGTGTTCTTCCAAGTCATTTAAGTCAGTAGCCTGTTCTGATCCTCATAGTTGTATCTGAATTATTTGTTAACACTTTCCCTGCAGACAGCTGACCAAATTTTGTTTATGTTGTGGTGTTTTGTTGGGTTTTTTCCTCTCTCTCTCTTCCCCCCCCCCCCTTAGGTTTTACTCAGTGGTGGTGTGGACTCAACAGTGTGTACTGCTCTCCTGAACCGAGCTTTAAACCAAGACCAGGTCATAGCTGTGCACATAGATAATGGATTTATGCGCAAGAGAGAGAGTCAGTCTGTGGAGGAGGCACTCAAAAAGCTTGGGATTCAAGTGAAAGGTACTGTGGTTTTGTTAAATACACTTCAAACCACTAATGACATGGCCAGTCTCCTAAAATTGTATGTTTTGTGTTTTATTTCCTTGGTTTGAATTGATCTTTGCCATTCTCAGACTTTACACACCAAGGCACGGTTGCTATTTTGGAACCACCTCGGCCTATTCACAAAAGGTCAAACCTTAAATACTAAGCCTCACTTACTTGATTGGCACCTAAAATGAACTCGCTCAACTCCAGTTGCTGAGATCCAGTGTCTGCTGTGGGAGCACAGCAGAGCAGGGGGTTTGTGCCGCAGTCACTTCGCTGCTGCTGGTCAGTAATCCTTCCCAGCAAAACTCATTTGATTGCAGCTTTCCTCAGGAGCTGCTTCACGATCCTCCACGGGAGCTTTACTTCTTGTCCTTGATCTCTTTCTTTCTAAACTGTGAGCTCATTTGGGTGATGGTGATTGAGTGCTGTTATAGCCCAAATTATTCTTTCAAGGCTTTTTCCCCCCCCCCCGTCTTTGCTTCTGAAGAGGTGCTTTTGGAGTACCTTTTTGGAGCAAATAGTTGGTTTTGGAGTAGCTTGTTGAGCAGCAAAGTATGATGAGAGAGCAGAGGGTACCTTGTCGTGGCTGATGAGAAGGTTTAGAGTTCTTTGGTGCTTGAAGTACGAGGAGGTCAGAGACAAATTATTCCTGTGTTGTGCAAACAACAAGAGCTGCTTTATAGTGCCTGACCAATTTACTGAATGAGTAATAGCTGCCTGGTCTGGAGCTGTGCTGGTGTCAAGTGATTCTCTTGTGTTTTGGTTGGGAAGCGTGGCACGGGTGAGTGATGCTTTCTACCTGCCTGACGGTGCAGAGCGGTGCAGGGAGCTCACACCTTGGCATCTTCCAGGTTGGGCTGTCCTGTCCTAACTCTAAACTTTGTTCTACACATCTTTTTTTTTTCTTTTTTCTTTTGGTAAGTGGAAAAATCTGTCTTCTTGCACTCTATAGACCAATAAACCTAGGCTCTTGCAGGCTGCCAGAGGAACAAACTGAGGGAATCCCTTTGCTGTAAAGGCTCCTTCTGGAGGTCATGGAGTTCAGTGCTGGCAAAAGATGCCAGAGAGCCTCCCAGCTGATCTCCGCATCGAAAGCCTCTCTAAATTAAGAGGCATAATGTACCATGGGTAAATAGTGCAGCATTTAATTTTGGTTGCAGAAAGGCCTTGGGGAAATACGGGGAAATACTGTCCTGTGAACTGTTTAAATAAAGCAAGTGAATTATACCCGAAGAGGGGAAGCAAGGGCTCAACTTTCACATGGTTGCCTACTCTCGTAACATGAATAAAAAAATTGTCCTCTAGCATAGGTCAATAAGAGAAATAAAATGCTTTTGTTACATTTAATTCTTGACATATTGAACAGCCTTATTTAATGCAGCTAGTAGTCAAAGGACTGGAATGATGTTTATTTTTACCTTTTTTTTTAAAGCAATAGAGTGCAACTTATATTTTTGTGGCCTTGCCTAAAACTCTCTTCTGGCTGTGCTAAAAACTTCCTGTAATTTCGTGCAGTGGTGAATGCAGCTCATTCGTTCTATAATGGTACAACAACTCTGCCCATCTCGGACGAGGACAGAACTCCACGTAAAAGGATTAGCAAGACCTTAAATATGACGACAAGTCCTGAAGAAAAAAGGAAAATCATTGGCGACACCTTTGTTAAGGTAACGTGTGTCACTAGTTGCTAGTTGTTTGGTTTGGTTTTTTCCCTTTGGTTTAAATTATATGATTTCTAGATACATCTTATACATCAGACTGTTTCGTTCTAAAGCTCTGGGTGCTCAGTGGCATCGGTGGTCTTGGAAGTTGTGGGTGGCTTTAAGAAGCCATTGGTGCCTTACCCAAAGTCTAGAACTGGCTGTCAGCAGTCACAACGTGGCTCACGAGCGTTGTGCCAGATCCACCATCGTGTTTATATTTGCTGTACTGCTTGGCTGCTTCTTTCTGTTGCATAAACTTCCATGTAATGTTTTTCTCCTGCCCAGTTGCTAATGTGAATTGGGCCCTGCTCCTCTTGGTTTGCTGAGGATGAGCCGTTTCCCGTCTGTCAGCTACCGGCGTTGGTGGTGCAGGGAGAAGAGAATATTTAACAGGCAGTGATGTTCCTGTAGTCTGAATATATTTTTTCCATTTTCTGTTTAACAAAACACAGGGTTATAGGACTCTTTCAGCAGTGGGCCAGTCTAATAATTAATCTTCCTGTTTGGTTTGTGCTTTTGCAGCTCAGTAGCATTTGTTGAGTGATCCATTATCTTCCTGTAGACCTTCTGACAACTAAAAAGTAGGTTAGAACACTTCTTTCTTCTCTCTGTCTTATAGATTGCCAATGAAGTAATTGGAGAAATGAATCTGAAACCTGAAGAGGTTTTTCTTGCTCAGGGTACCCTCAGACCTGATCTCATTGAAAGTGCTTCCCTTGTTGCGAGTGGCAAAGCTGAAGTCATCAAAACTCATCACAATGACACAGAGCTGATTCGAAAGTTAAGAGAAGAGGTGAGTGAAGATGAGGATACTGGTGTATCCTCCTGGTTCTCACAGATGTGAAGCTGTGTATCAAAAATGAACAACTTTCTGTGTCCAGCTGGTGTAACTGTCCTTTGTTGATGGGACCATGTCCTGATGAGGCCCTTTAGATTCTATTGTCACGAGTTGCAATTTATTACGCTTCTTTCTAGTTGCTGCATTCCCAAAGTAGTCTTAAGTTTTTTTTATTGTCCAGCACTGGATACTGAGGAAGATGTCAACAGATTGTTCCATGAATTGATTTGGTGTGAGCAATGGTGTTCTCAGCTAAAAGCTGTTTCCTCACTCTTACTTTTTAACCCTCAAAATGAACCTGCAAATACCTTCAGCAGGAGAGTAGTTTTAAGACTTCTGGGACAGCTTCATTCTGGCCCAGCTGGAATTCATGTTGTAATGGGTCACTTATCCCTCCTGTTGTATCTTGTTCTGAACACTAGTCAATGGGTAATCTTTAGGTATGGATAGTCCTGATCTGGCACGTTATGGAGTCAGGCAAAAGCAGTGACAGTGCTTTAGCAAAAAGATAATCAGCTCCTTTGGAGAAGGAGGGGCAAAATTCTCCTTCCCTTGAACCTCTAGTAACATGCAGCAATGCAGGCATAGTACTCTCCTCTCTCTTTAAAGTGTGTGAGAGCAATGCATTTAAATGGGTTGAAGACTAGGGATATTTTCTCCAGGTACCTACAGGGATGAGTTCTTTTTGTTCTTACGCAGCTTCTGCAGCACCTTATGAGTAACCTGATCAGCTGTCTGCCAGCAGCATGCTGGTGGCACGGTCTGTTTGCCAGGTGGCAATTGAAAAACCCACAGACCTTTCTGAAATGGCCCACCATGGACATCTATGGATGATGACCAGGAGGCTGAAAATGATACAGACGTAGGAAGCTGAACTGTCCAAAGATAAACAACCCAAGTCCTGTCCTTTTGCACTCCCAATCCGACTGTTTGGTCCAAAGTCCAGAAAGCTCTTTGAATACCTTTCTTGTGCAGAGCTCCTGACTATTAGCATATTAAGCAAGTGTAAAACTGCCCTGTGTTACCCTTCCTGACCTTAGAATGGTAAGTTCTCTAATGATATTATAAAATAAGAATCAACACACCACACCACATAATCACCCTGTTGGAAGGTGCTCAGTTACTAGTAAGTGCCCAGCCATAGGAGAGAAAGTAGCTGTCACTGACCCACGCTTCTCCTGCTGTACAAAGTATTTTCAAGGCTTTTAGATTGGTTTGAACATTGAGGGAAGAGCAGAAAGGCCTAAATTCCTGAAGATAGAGCAGACATGAACAACAGCTATATGACTTAGGGTGAGGCGAGATGGTTTTAAGCTGAGGGGAAAAAAGGTTTAGACTGGGTCTTAGGAAAAAACTCTTCAGTATGCAGGTGATGAGACTCTGCAATAGATTGCCCAGAGGGGCTGTGGGTGCCCCTCCCTGGAGATGTTCAAGCCCAGGTTGGATGAGGCCTTGAGCAACCTGGTCTAGTTGAGAGGTGTCCCTGCCCATGTCGGGGAAGTTGGATTAGATGATCTCTAATGTCCCTTCCAGCCTAAGCCCTTCTGTGATTCTGTACCCACACTGATTGAGCCATTGATGCTTCTGGTGTGAACTTGAACTTCCTTGTCTTAGTCTCTGTCCTGCAGCTGTTTTGACAAAGCCCATATTCACATATGCTGTTCTTTCCAGGGTTTATGCAAATGCTGGCAGCCCATGCTCTCAAAAGCAGGCCAGTCTGACTGCCTTGACCTAAACATCTGGGGCTTTTTGTTCTGTGTAAGCTGGAGTGTAAACTTTTTTTTGTTTGTTTTGTTAAAGGGTAAAGTAATAGAACCACTGAAAGACTTTCACAAAGATGAAGTGCGAGTGCTGGGGAGAGAACTTGGTCTTCCTGAAGAGCTGGTTTCAAGGCATCCCTTCCCAGGTATGAGAGTTTGTCTGTGCTACTTAATGAAGGGCTCTGGATCACATCAATATTGTTTAGAATATACTTAACCTGTAGAATAAATTTATGTTGGACCCTAAAACTTAACCTCTAAACAGGAAAAAAATTTGATTTATTAGGTTTTTGCTTAAGCACGATCTTTTTTCAGGAGAAGAACATTTGAGAGCAGCTTTATTATGTATAGGGATTAAAGGAAAAGTTTTCTAAGTGAGTTTGCTTCTAGCTGTGTTTCTTTTTAGCTGTATAAGCCCGAGCAAGAATTACCAGTGAAGTGCAGCTGAATGCTGCCCGAGCTGTCAGATGCATCTTACTTGAATTAATAGCCTGGATCTGTGCCTTTCGAAGGGGCATCTGCTGTTTTGAAAATGATGCCATGGAAAATAGCAACAGTTCTCCACCAAAAAACAGCAGAGTATATAACATAGCAAAGACCATGTCCTTTTAAGGGTTGGTTTTTTAATTTTTTTCTATCTATGTGTTTTAAAATTGTCCTGCAGGGTGTGTAGTAGTCACTGGCAGAGCGTGTAGGCTGCACTAACGCACCAGCAGCCCATGCAATGCAAGAAGCTGTCTTCGGGTGTTTCTAGCAGATTGTGTGGGCTTTTCTCTTTAGTAGCTAAAAGGTCAAATAGCCCCCAGGGGTCTTTAAAAACAGTGGAGACTCAAGGGTGTGTTATAACCAACTCCTTCATCCCAGCTGCCTAGCAAAGGGAAGGAGGAGGCTCCTGTTTGCTTTGGCTTGCCACCCACCAGGAAGTGCTCCATTACACCACCAGCCAGTTGAAGGTGTAGGTAAATAACGCTTAAATGTACCAAACTGAACTGGAAAAAACTGCTTATTTTCTGCCTCGTAGATGATTCAAGTCTAGGTACAGTGGCAAAGCTTACTGCACTCAGTGTCTGACCTGCTGCTCCAGGTGCTGTCACCTTTTTAGTCGAAAGTCAGCTTCCTGATAATTAGTATAATGGTTTTTTCAACTTTGCATTGCAGGTCCTGGTCTAGCAATCAGAGTGATATGTGCAGAGGAGCCTTATGTGTGCAAAGACTTCCCTGAAACAAACAACATTTTGAAAATAGTTGCAGATTTTTCTGCAAGTGTGAAGAAGGTAACAAAATTGCTGAATTCTAATACGCGTAGAAGTAGCGTGAGCCTTCTGTAGTGGCCTGCAGTGAGGTTTGAGCTGCTAAAAGTTTGATACTACTCATTTGAGTAAGGCATTCCAGTATAACCTACTTGAGGATGTTCAGTAGAGTACAGTAGGATTTTCAGTGCTGTGATGGCAAGTGTTGAACAGTTTCTGGAAAATGGAAGCTTACTTACTGTTTGAAAGGTGTATAAATTTTGGTTTAGCTGAACTTTGTGCAGATGAGGATTTCTGGAGGTTTCTCTCTCCCTGAAGTAATTGGAACTTTATAGATTTACTTGCCCCAGTGATCACTAAATGTCTAAATTAAAGTACAGGAGTGAGGAATTAGTCCTTGCCAGATGTCCTGAACAGAAACCTGAAGTTTTTAATTGATGATGTTTCAGTTCTCAATCTCTAATCACAAGGGTCATAACAATTAAACTCACTTGAACTAAACTGCAAGGGGGTGAAAAGTTGTTAGCAGAGGCCTGCTGTAAAGTGTAAGTTCAAAAATAACTTCCAGAACTTTTTGATAAATACTGAAGACTATTTCCTTTTCCTTTAAAACATATTGTAGTGTAGTGTGACAGACACTGCTTTGTTCTGCATCTGAAGTGAACAACCAAAATGAAATGATAGCTTTGTGAAAGAGAGAATGAGCACAGGAGAAGAGCTTCACCCGTGGCCTTGCAGAGCTTCAGCTTAAAATACATACAGTCTAAGGAAAAAAAAATTGCCTTTGCTAGAATGTCATTGTTAAATGAAAAGTATTTTTAAAATGGTTTTCAGGGGTAAACATGGGCTAAATTTAAACAAACAGCTACTTAAATAATAACTTTATTTGCACTGTGTATGTTCTCTTTGAGTGCTTGGGGGCTTTAATTAATTAAAATTTATTTTTCTGTATTGTTTCACAGCCGCATACTTTGCTGCAAAGGGTCAAAGCATGTACAACTGAAGAAGACCAGGAGAAGCTGATGCAGATTACAAGCCTACATTCACTGAATGCCTTCTTGTTACCAATCAAAACTGTGGGAGTGCAGGTAAAGGGATTCATTCCAGAGATGTTCTGAAAGCTGCTTCTGAAGGCTGCAGTGAAGCATAATAATTGCTGCTTTAAGATTAGAAATAAGAGGCTTGAGTCAAGAACATAAACTTCAAGTGACTGTGATACCTGTGTTACTGTCACTTCCCAGTGTAAAGGTGTTGAGATACCTGAACAGACCCCTGAGTACATGGCCAGGTATTGTGTCTGAGGTCATCATTAAGGGTTGAAGAATGGTGGTCACTTCTAGGCTTCATAATCCTGCAGGCTCTGCTGTAATCCTATCCCCTGCTCTTTCAGGCTCAGGAGTCCTAGACAAAGTTGGTCAAAACTCCCTGCTTCCTACACCTGAACATGCTCGTTGCCCTTCCCCATGCTTTTTCCAGTTATCCCATCTCCTTGTTTCGAGAGGAAGGGAAGCAGAGCAGGGCAGGCCCTTCAGGGTCCGGGGACGCTTGGCTCTGTGCAGTGTTGTGTTCCCTTTCACACCTCTGCTCACAGCAGGCGTGGTTTTGTGAGCTGTTTTTCAGTGGCAGAAATACAAACCAAATAGACATGCTGAGCTGGCATTGGCATGGAATTGAGTGCAGTCACTTGGAAGATTTCTTTACTGAGTAGTCATAGCTGTAAAGTACCTCTCTTTGCTCTGCCAGTGTTGAATTACATCCCTTATTTTATTATCAGCCGCTTAATCTTGCGCGCGGCTTCTGTAGCTCTCTGCAGTCCACTTGTGTTACTGTTTTAAACAGCAGCAGCAGATTCCTGTGTTGGATCACAGGCCTTGCTCAGGTGGTGTCATGAAAATACTAATACACAGTTGGTCCCTATGCTCTGCTCACTTTATATGAATCTTTCCATTCTGACTCTTCCCTGTTATACACCCTTGTTAGCTCAGGAGAGGCCTGTCATCTTACTCTGTCCTTTCTCTTTCACTTGGTATCTCTCAGCATTCATTCCACCAGCTTCATGTCTGCTAAATGTTGGCACAAAATGTGGTCCTGTAACCTACAGGATGAGTGGGAAAGTATTGTGAACTATTCTGGCAGCAAAGTTCATGTTCAGTTGTTACTGTTTTTAATTTCTAGGGTGACTGTCGTTCATACAGCTACGTTTGTGGGATCTCTAGTAAAGATGCTCCACACTGGGAGTCTCTGATGTTTCTTGCCAGGCTCATACCACGCATGTGCCACAACATCAACAGGTAAATAGTTTGAGTTATCTTCATTTCCAGTGATCCACTTAATAAATGGAAGCTTAGCAGGCACAAGCCCACTCCTGTTTAATCCGTGGCAGAATTTCATGTTGGACTGGTGTATCACACAGGGCTTACAAATATGCAATAAATCAAAGCAGGTTTATTCCTGGAGTTACTAACTTGACAAATTGATGGCCTAGCTCCCCGTTGCCTTTAATTACTCGATTAGGCAACATCCAGTGTAGCTTCTGTAAAATCTTTTTTGAAAGATTCCAAGCCTGCTGATGAGTTGGGGTGTCATGCAGTATTTAATTTTTTTTTTTTTTTTTTTTTTTTGCTCTATTTCAAAAAGGGAATTCACGTGGGACTGTCAGTTCTAATGGCACGTAGGGGAGCTCCAAAGCTTGGCAGTTTAATCTTAATTGAGCTCCCTTGTGAATATGCATTTTCTAGATACTTGATTCCATAACTCTTTCTAGCAGCTGCTTAGATTTTTAAATCAGTTCTGGAGAGTGCATATCCTCCTTGCCTGCCTGTGGGCTTTCTAATTAAACTGCTTATAGTTCCTTATAGCAAAACTTAATTTTGTCATGTAAGTGATACTGAAAAAGGTGTTATTTTTAAAAGTGAGATCTTGAGTTGCAAGATAGTTCTTTAAATCGAAGGCAGAGGGAAGAAAATAAGGCATAAATTCAGGATTGTGTGTGCACTGTCAAAGGATGTGCTGGATTTTGCAGCATTGCTGTCATCCTTAAGCTCTTTTGGATTTCATACTACCCTCCTGAGCTTACCACACCTCTGGGAGTTCTGCTTTACCAGGGTATGTTTTCAGAACCTTTCCTTGCTGTTTATAGGGATGCTGAAGCTGATTGCTTGAGGAGTGCACTGAAATAGTTGGTCTTCTGCCCAGCCATGCTCACAGCCTTTATATTACAAACAAAAAATACATAATGTAAAGCTTGCATATTTTTCTGCTTTGGATTTTAGACAAGTATTCTCCATTTGTATCTACAGACTCAGATAACTGTGTGAGTACGTCATAGTAAATCCTTGTGTGAGGCCAGTCAGGCAATGTTACTCTTTGCTTTTTGTTCTACAACATGCAAAACATGAGGAATGTGATTAAAAAGGTAGAGCTGCTGTGGCTGGTTTGAATTCAGAAAATATTTTATTGCAGATGTAGTTACACAGACTTATGAATTGCAGTGTTAGTGCCCTGTGCTGAAAACTCAGGTATTGATTAACAGCAAGGTTTACTATGTAATGGTATTTTTCAGTGGTTTCCTATTGGGAGAGAAGATGGAGATTGTAAACACTGACTACACAGTTTTCTTTGAACAATCTTAACTTTTACTGACATAAAAGTAAAACTGAGAAAACACCCTTCAGTACTTCAGTTTTCTTCAAAGGATTATTCTCTTGAATAAGTGACATTTGGGCTATTGCTGCTCTCGAGCAAAGCACAATAAATAAATACATTTGATTTCCAAAGACAGCATGTAGAATGTATGCGTGAAGTTATATTAAGTTCTAATAAGTAGCTAAGGAGCAAAATTAACAATTTTTCTTTTTTTTCCCCTAGCTTTATTTTCTCCCCACAAGACTAAAGATGCATTCTTCGGGCAATCTGGTTTATTCCGTTGTACACAAAATGTGGCTTTTCTACCATCCTGTTTTTCAGAGTTGTGTACGTGTTCGGTCCCCCCGTCAAAGAACCTCCCACAGATGTCACCCCCACTTTCCTGACCACAGGAGTCCTCAGCACTTTACGTCAAGCTGATTTTGAGGCTCACAATATTCTCAGGGAGTCTGGTGGGTACTTTGCCTCATCCCGTGGATTAGACTCTTTGTTTCTAGGTCCCTGTGAGCCTGACTGGGTGTAGTTACAGTGATACTGTCAAAATCTGCAGGCTTCTTGAGTGTCTCAAGAAAAAAAAAGAGATAATTTAATGGGATGACAGGCAAGAGCCTTACCTGAAAGTTGTAGAAGCTGATAGCTAAAGCACAGGAATTAATTTTAGGGGATTTAGCAGAATGAATTTTAGGGGATTTGGGGGGATTGAGGCTTGTGTCTGACACATCCTGAAGCTCGGAGCTGTGGTGCTTCACTGCAGTGGAAACTTCTGCAAAAAGCACTGTAACCAGCTGGAAGTCAACCGAATTACTGCTTAGATGATGTCAGTATTTGCCTGAAGTAGAGAAACTTGATGTCGTTTCTAAATCATGGAGGTCTTATGGAAAGAAGGGATCCTAAATAACCACCAAGTTTCTAATGATGCTGCTGCTCACTCCTTGTGGTGGTTTCCTATTTCTTTACTTAACGTAAAAGCTGTATTTGTAAACCCAACCACTTCAGGCTAGCAGATGGTGATATTTCAAACCCATGCCATCCAGGGAGCAGCAGCCTGGGATGTGGTACACAGGCAGCAGCTGGGAATATAGGAGTTCTGAGGTTCAATTGGTGTTTAACTTATTTATGTTTAAATTAGTTACGTTTGGAGATGTGATATGTGGGAAGCAGTTCATCAGATGTGCCTATATTTTGGATAAATCCAGTTAGAAAGGATATCCCTTTGAAAATACTTGTTCTACTGGCAAGGCTGCCTTGCCATAATTTGTACAGAAATAGCCTCAAAAGGCTGAGGATAACACGGTCGGTCGTGTTTGTTAAACTGTGGCTGTGTCTCGCTAACTTTTGGTGACACTCAGCTTTGTGTGAAGGAATCACTCCCAAAAATAGGCCTCGAGTTACCAGTTGGTGAAAAAAAGACTCATTGTACCAGCAGCCGAGGCCGGTGCTGGCACAGGGTGAGAGCCCGCAGCGGTGCCAGCCCGGCTCACCGCGCTCCTCAGCCTCCAACGCTAGGTCATTTAACAGGGAAACCGGGGAGTCTGGGGATTGCCTTTCAGGAGGAGATGCTTAAAAAGCCCAAAAGTGAGAGGTGCCTGTCTGGAGTTACCGATCAACCACCAGCATCAGGGATCCTTCCCAGCTTTCTCTTAAACATGTCAGAGCTACTTGAGAACGGCTCTTTATTGGGCTTGAGATGGGGAGAGATAAAACCCCTCCGTTACGTTATGTGGGAAGGAGAGTGGGTCTTGAATTGCGTTCACGGCGCGTTGCAGGGACAACTGAGATGATCTGGGCTTGTTCTGCACGCCTGCAAACGCTGAAGATCATTTCAAGTGGCAATTTGAGTAGTTCCAGTGCACGCACTGCTGGGTCTGTAGCTAAAAGATCCCAGAAGGTGTAAGTGGAGCTCTGCCTGTAGAGTTTGAAGCGCACGTGGGAAATTCTGTAAAACTTTGATCACGTTGGTGCCTCTAAATCCCACTAATGCACTTTGTGCTACTATTTTCTGAAGGTTATGCCGGAAAGATTAGCCAGATGCCAATAATACTGACACCGCTGCATTTTGATCGCGACCCGCTGCAGAAACAACCTTCCTGCCAGAGATCCGTCGTTATTCGAACTTTTATTACGAGCGATTTCATGACTGGTATTGCAGCAACTCCTGGTAATGAGGTTCCAGAAGAGGTAACGTGGGCTTTCAAGTTTCTTTCCAACAGGAGCTGGTTTTGTAGATGACTCAGTTTGGCTTTCTTCCCTCTCTTGATTGCTTGCCTTGACTCGAATTTTATTGCCTTTTTTTTTGTTTGTTTGTTTCTTTCATGGTGCTCGTTAGGAAGAATACGGTGGTGTTTGGGGGGAAAAAGAAAACCCTGTAACAAAATGAGAAGCTGGCAGATGGGTCTGACCAACTTAAAGGCTTTCCAGCAGAGTTGAGCCAAAATACCGTCAATTAAAAAAAACCAAAAACCAAAAAACAATATCCCAACCCTTTCTGGCATTTTCAAATTGATTTTTTGCATTAGTAACTGGCAATGTCCCAACTTCCAGAACTGCCCTTGATTGCCACTTCTGATTTTACTGGGACCTGCTGTTTAACATCTCAGTCTGCTGTTTGTTGTTTATCTGACTGAAAGGATTTAGGAGTTGGAGTCAGGCATGTTTTTCTGGGAAGCTTTATCCACGTTCAGTTTCAAGTACTTTGTCTCTTGGGGAATGTAGCTTCAGTGGAGAACAGGATTGGGCTTTACACGTCCTTTTAAAAGTATATAGACATTGTTTAGGAAATGTGTGAGAGTAAAGTCCTCTACTTTAAGGCAGATCCTGTCCATTTAAAAAGATAAAATTCAAGGTTAAGTCACCATGTAAACTATTCCAGTATATAAAATAAGGATGACCTTGAGGTTTGTATTTAAAAAAACTGAACAAACCAGACACCACTAAACCCACACCCAAGCAAACAAATAAACAAAAAGCCCACTTTCTTCACAATATAAAATGATTGCTTTAAGGCTAGGTAATAATGTGGTAACAAGGTGGTAGAAGTTGTGGAAAGCACCCGTATTTATGTGGGAAATCATATATGATTAAATCCTTTTGTGTTTTTCTGCGGAGAGCACTGTTTTTTAACTTACCCTTGCTCGCTAAAACAGCCCTTGGTGGAAGTGGCCTTGCTGTGAACTGTGGGATTTTTAAGGAAGCTGAGCTTGTAAGGATCAGCAAGTTCTCATCTGGAGTGCTTTTGCTAACACGAATTGATCGTGAGCCCTGGAGAATAGCTCTCAATGGAACCTTTTTCCTCTGGATGGCTCTGAGTGGGTTTTTTTTTTACCTTTTAGAGCTCCCTTTTTTGTTTTGAAAGGGGTTTCACTCAGGCTGCTGCTTTGTGTTTGATGATGGTTCAGCTGGAGATGATGGTCTGAGAAAAGCCTGCAAATGATTGCTAGTGACACCTAACAGCCCGCTGAGCCTTCAGGAGTGAGTTGTGAAGCTGAAGAGCTGCTGCCTTGAGGGGAGCGTTTTTCACCTGGTTTGTTGCCAGTGCTGAAAATTGGGTGCGTTCCAGATGTAACCGCAGATATCGTGGGGCTGGAGGTTCTCAGTTGATTTTGTTTCTTAATTGGTGGTAATGTGCGGATAGCTACAGGCTCTTTCTCTCTTGTGTATAACAGAATTAGTGTGAATAAAGTTCTCCCTTTTAAGCTTTTCTCGGGTAGCCTTCATCAGCCCCCTTTTACATCCTTTCTTCTGATAGGTTTGTTGTTGTTTTTTTCTCCACAATAGGTTGTGTTAAAAATGGTGGCAGAGATTAAGAAGATTCCCGGCATTTCGCGGGTGATGTATGACTTGACATCGAAGCCCCCAGGAACCACGGAGTGGGAGTAATTAACTTTGTTTTCTATTAAAGTACTGTGTGCAGTCTAAATCATATCAGAAACCATTCCCAGTGTTGACATGCAGTACTGTGAAAGAGTGACTGGAGCTGCTCCATCGCATCAGATTCCTCTCCTGGAGCGTAGACCTGCAGTTACGAGCTGTGCTGGGGAACATAACCGAGCGGGGCTGAGGATTTGTACGGGTAAACGATCGCGGCAGCGGTGCCGGTGCACGGACAGGTTCCTACTGCTTTTGCCTTTGTCTCCCCGGTTCCTCCCGTCTTCACGCCTGCGTTACCGTAGCTGTCACTTCCCTGTCTCTTTGGGGTTTTGTACGCCGTGTGAAAAGAGGCGGTTTATTTACTTCTACCAAAAGCGTTGTTACGCCTGAAAGTGTAAAACGGATTCTTTGTGACCAACTGCTTTCCGACGGATTTATTATAAATAAATATTTTGCCAAATGGAGTAGTGGGTACCGTTGAGTTGTGGAATTCCCGTGTAGCTGTTGTGTGCTGTTTAGCCTGTGCTATGTTGTTTGACGTTATTAGCCCAGGGCAGTAACGTTGGGCTCCAAAAAGGTGATGCTAGAGTACGATGAGATGAAATGAGCTCTGCCTGTCCTTCTGTCCTCGCCCCTCTTGCGGCAGCGGGCAGGCACGCGGCGGCTCTGGGCACACGGGCGTGCGTGTCCCCGGGGCCGGGCAGGCAGGGGTCTCCCCGTGCTCCTGGGCGCTCGGCGGGAGCGTGGTTGGGAAAGCTGTTGCACGGAGCTCCTGGGTCTGCGAGCCCCCTTTGTCCGGCGCTTGCTCGCCGGTCCCTTTGCAGCCTGCTGCCCCTCTGCTTCCCTTCTACTTGGTGACGGTTTCTTTTCTCTGCGTTTGCTTTTACAGAAAGGGGTTTTTCTTTTTTTTTGGTATGTATTGTACTTAGCTTGATCTTTAAGATCGTCCTAGTCGTTAGTGTGGAGTCGTGGTATCGGAGGTGACTTCCCGAGCCGTGTAGATCCCTCCCGTCATTGTGTTCTGCTGTTTCTGTAGATAAGTAAGCAATAATTTGAGAGATGGTTCCTTCGGACCCCTCTGCTTCCCTGGCCGTTGAGGCAAGGCTATTCCCACCCACCTGAGAACTGAACACGTCCCATGGTTGCCGTCTGTCCAAGTTAAACTGTGGCCTGAGCAGCTTGCTGGGTGCCTGCCGGGTACCTCCCCAGTGCGACCGGCCACCCGCGCACATCCCTCTTAGCCCATAGTTTTACTTTAAGCAGTTGCTTTTCATTCAGCTGCAAGATTGCCATTGTATTACGGAGGAAAACTTTAAACTGTTCAGTAACATGGAGTATTTCATGGCTGTAGCTACTTCTGTTTCCACCTGCATAGATTTGTGAGCTGGAATAATGGTTGGAAGCGTTTGTTCTATGTTCCTTTGATTGCACACATCTTCCTGTTGTTCTTACATTTACTGCCTACGCGTTATGGAAATGTGGTTTAACTTCTGCTTATAAGAACTGGCAAACTCGTGTACATTCATTCTTTTGCTCGTGTCATTGAGTGGTGTGTTTTCCCTTGGGGAGGATATGGTGCCTGACAGCCTCTGCTCTCCAAACCCCTTGGGGGTGGGAGGGGGGACACAGGAGAGCAGGGGAGCAGTGACCAGAAAACCCTCCCCTGTGCAGCCCTGCTCCTGGTGCGTTTCCTACCTTGGACAAATTGATCTGAATCGGTATCTCAGTTGCCCCCTTTATAAAACGGGGAGAGTCACTATCCCCGCATCCATCATAGCCTCTGTGAGCCCTTTGGATGAGCTTTTTGTGATGGGAGTAAAGTATCAATACAAATGGGTTTTTTTATTACTGGGTTGTGATCTGCAAGAGCTGTTGGTCAGAACCCCTGTAAGTCGGTGTTTGCTGCGGCAGGATCTGTGGCTGTCTGGGTGCTGCTGGAAACAAATCGTCTTAACTGTCTTATCTCAAAAGAAAGCTCCCTGATGAAATGATGGCCTTGGAGTCCATGTTCACGGTTAGTCAGAAAAAGCTGAGGATGGTTGTTCTCTTGACTTTGTCGGTGTCTCGGACATAAAGGGCGCGATGACAAGAAATGACCGCTCGGTGCGACGCGGAAATCCCTCAGCCTGTTAATGCTGTAGCACTTGTTGCTTGGTGGGGGAAGGCTTGGTCTTGCTGCTGCCGCCGCCACCAGCTTGAGTTGCCTTGACAGCAGGTAGGCAAAAGAGAAGGAATTGCTAAAAAAACCATGCACAGAGTACAGAGCACCTCTTAAACCCAAACCTTTTCTCCGTGTTGACCCAGATGCTTAGTTGGGTAGATAAATCTTCAGTCCCATAGTTACGATGGAACTCGCAAGGAAACGTGTGGCAGTGGTGATGCCTGTGGGGCTGGGGGGGTTGCAGTAACTCTTGTACCTCTGGACCACAAACCTGCAGAAGATCTGGGCAGAAATCTTGTGTTCCCTGCATGGGACACACTTGGGAAGCCCTCTTGGAGCCGCATCTTAACTAGAGGTGTTAAGCTGTGTGCGCTACGTGTGTGCTGGAGTTGGACGTACACCTTAACCATCTTCTAATCACCGTCACGTCTGTAACGAAACGGAGCTTGGTGGCAATTCCTGTGCTCTTTAGGAATACACTTTGCTGGGTTTTTTTTAAGCCAGAAAGCTGAATATTGACACTTTTAGGCATAACCTATTGCACTATAATAAAAATGTCTTACTGAAATGGAATTTGTGCCCTCTAGCTCTCTTCCCCCCCCGTGTGCCACCAGTGCCGTGCATTGTAGACGTGGTGGGTTGTTCTTCAGAAGGTTGGTGTTACCATCCCGGCGGTTCCTGAGTGTTTTTGTGGGATCCACATGTATCAGACAGCCAGAAGTGGAGAGAAACATAATACGCTGTTCACCTTTCTTAAAAAGATTCTATTTAGCACCTAGTTTACAAACTAATAACTGTAGCTGCCCTGTACGATTGTTCACCTCGAGTCTTCAGTAAAACATGTCAGCAGTTAGAGGAATTTGTATTGGGGGCATTCCCCACCATTCTCAATTTTTAACATTTTTCTGCTTGTGAAATGATAAAGTACTGTGAGCCTTAATTTTTATCCACAAATAAAAATATTATGTTTGAACATCAGTGTGGCTTGCTTTTTTGTTTGTTTGTTTTTTTCTTTCCCTTCTGGGCTTACAGGTAGAAGCTCGATTGTAAATGGACTGTCCATTTGGGGTTGAAAAAGCTGCTTTGTGGCAGTCGTGTTTCTGGCTGCAGCCCATCCTGGACCAGGGAGATGTTCCTGCCCAGGGCATGCCCGTGGTGGTGAGGCTACTGTATCCTGGTGGGGAACTCCTCCAGCACCTCACTGCATTGGGGTTGCAGTTGGGTTTGTGACAAACCTCTCCGCTCTAGAATTGCTCTTGGCAGTAGGTCACCATTTCAAGACCGCGTTCAAATTTCCTCTCTAAAAAGAAAAAGGCAGCTGAGATCATAGCTGAGAACAAAAGGGTTGTGTGCAGGGGTAAGGTGATGCCATCAGCTGCAGGACAGCGTGCGTGGGCACCGCTCCTTTTCCTTGCTTAAAGATAAGTGCACCGGTCACACCCTGTAATCAAAGTAAATGAACTCGGCGGCCGTGATTTCGGGGCAAATGATTTGGTGTTTCTGGCTCGTGGGCAGTGTCTGTGCTCAGCCCGTGCTGGGGCCACCACGGGAGTGGGGTTTAATTGAGCTCCTTATGATTTGCTGCCTGATCCGTGATGGAAACAAACCTTTCTCCCCCAAAAAGTGCAGCAGCACGTTCTGGTCCAGACCCTCGCTCGGTGTTCCTGAGCGCTGCCAGCAGCCCTCTGCTCCATCTCCTGCTGCGCCTCGGCAGCCGGAGCGGCAGCGGTCACCCCACGCTTGGGACCTACGGACCTCGCAGAGACTGCTGGGCTTGCCTTTTTTGGAGGGCTTGTCTTTCTGAAGGGAGTCTTCAAAACAGAGGTCTCATTTGGTGTGTTTTCCTTCCATAGCTGGGTGGTGATGGAGGCTCTGGAGCAGAACCCGCTGTGCGTTTCAGGAGAGCATTAAGGGATTTCACAGAGAAGCTGCAGGAAGGCTCCAAGGTAAGGAGGCCGTGAAAGGCTTGGCCAAGCTTCACCCCAAAGCAATTTGGGAGCTGGGGATGCAGCAGGGGTGGCATCGAGCAAGGCAAAGGGTCCAGTTTGGACAGGGCTTTGAGCAGCCTGGTCTAGTGGGAGGTGTCTCTGCCCATGGCAAGGGAGTTGGAACTAGATGATCTCTAAGGGCTCTTCCAACCTGAATCACTCTGTGGTTCTGTGATATCCGAAACTCATAAAGGGCAGGCAGACAAAAAACCCAAACCAAAACAGCAAAGCCACCCTGAAGCAGGGTCTGTAACCACCTGCAGAAATCTTCCTTTTGTTCCCGTAAGCGTCACGGTGGAACCAGGCGTCCAGCAGGAATGGCTCTGGGGAATTGTTCCATGGAGAAGTGCTCTGGGGTGAGCGGACCTGAGGGACCTGAGGGGCTGTGCCCAGGGTAGGGTTGGGGGCTGTCCCCTGTGTGCATGTCCCGCTGCTCCCCAGGGGGCCCAGGATCACCCTCGCTGCAGAAAAGGGTGTTTGCCAACATACTTGTGCACATACTTTCCTTAATGAAGAAGAAATAATTAAAAGCTGCTGTGCATAATTTATCACGCTCTGACGTGGGCTGCCATCTGACCAGGGGCTTGTGGGGACCGTGACCTGGCCACGGACACCAGAGTCCTTGTGCTGCTACTTGGAGTATCGTGTCCAGCTCTGGAGTCCTCAGCACAGCAGAGACAGGGACCTGTTGGAGCGGGGCCAGAGGAGCCCCAGCAATGCT
>WTSP01004428.1:0-50972 GCA_025331215.1 Actenoides lindsayi | reverse complement strand
AGCAGTGCATGCAGGTGGCCAAGAAGGCCAATGGCATCCTGGCTTGTATTAGAAACACTGTGGCCAGCAGGAATAGGAAGGTGATCGCCCCCCTATACTCGGCACTGGTGAGGCCACACCTTGAATAATGCATTCAGTTCCCTCACTATAAGAAGGACATAAAAGTGCTGGAGCATGTCCAGAAAAGGGCAACGAGGTTGGTGAAGGGCCTAGAGCACAAGTCCTATGAGGAGTGGCTGAGAAAGCTGGGGTTGTTTAGTCAGGAGAAGGGGAGGCTGAAGGGAGACCTTATCGCGCTCTACAACTACCTGAAAGGAGGTTGGAGTGAGGAGGGGGACAGCCTCTTCTCCCTGGTGACACGTCACAGGACCAGAGGGAATGGATGCAAGCTGCACCAGGGAGGTTTAGGTTGGATATTAGGAAACATTTCTTCACTGAAAGTGTTATCAAACATTGGAATGGTCTGCCCAGAGCAGTGGTGCAGCCGTCATCCCTGGAGGCATTTAAATGGCGTGTGGACCTGGTGCTTAGGGACTTGGCTTAGTGGTGAGATTGCAGTGTTGGGTTGAAGGCTGGACTAGATGATCTTGAAGGTCTCTTCCAACCAAAGACATGTGATTCTGTAAGCCACCACTCTGCTCCAGTTACATTCAGGCAACAAATTTCTCTGCCCAGGGGTTGACTGTGGCCTGAATCTTCCACTAAGAGAAAAAGGATGCTGTGAGAAGCCCAAAGGTGAGAGCATTAAAACATATATAAGAATAGAGATCCTATATGCATCCTTACATGCAATAACGATGACTGACTTTTTGGAGCACTTGAAAAAGATAAAAGACCTTGGAAAGAACCTGAAGAGGTTTCAGTGACTCAGATGACCGAGGCTTAAGAGGACACTTGGTCACAAAGGAGAAATCTGGACAAAAGGCATTCAGAAAACTGGGAGATAAAAAGGACATTCAGGAATGCAACTGAGGAACAATTACAGGAGGTAAGCTGAAGACGAAGGCTTTTAAAAGCAAGTTTAAGATGGTTGAAGTTGATTTATCAGTAACAAGAGACAAGTAGAAATGGAAATGATTTGCCTGTCGCTTCCCTGAAATATTGCACACCCTTGTTATTAACAAGGAATGAGACTACAAAAGAATGTCAGTGGGATGCTCATTTTTGCATCAGACTTGCTTCCAGAAGCCCCACACTGGGCTCTCACATTTGTGCTAGACAGAAAATGCATGGCTGGAGCCCTGAAATGCTTTTCAGCTGACAACAAAAGGCTTTGGGGAGAAGGATGAGGTTGACCATGAAGCAGAACTTGCACCGATGTCTCCCTTCATATCCCCTTTTATTTTAAAGGTCTGGAGATAGATTAGCATAATACCATTCATCTAAAGAGAAACCAGGGTGGTAAAAGAGGGAAGGCTGGATATGAGTGCAGAAGGTACCAGCCTGAAGCAGGAAGCAAAGGGCACATAAGCAAGACGAGTAGAGGAAAACCAGTGTGACACAGTGACTTTGTGCATATGTCCAGTCTTCCCCAGCAACCTCAATCCATGGTGTGACAAGCACTAAACATAACCTGGGTAAATCCCAAATCAGCAGCAGGAATTTTACCAGCTGCCAAACATTTTCTGGATGACTTCTTCCACTGATTTAAACAAAACCATCAGTGGCTGGAGTTGTGCCTTGCCAGAGTGAGATGTTGGCATGACAGTACCCAAACTGGGGAATGGAACATCTCTGTGCCAAGGAAAGGCTGAGACCTGGGGTTGTTTAGGCTGGAGAAGAGAAGACTGAGAGGATCTTCTCAATGCTCATCAATATCTAAAGGGCAAGGGTCAAGAGGATGGGGCCAGACTTTTTTCAGTGGTGCCCAGCAACAGGACAAGGGGCAGCAGGCACAAACTGGAACCCAGGAGGTTCTGTCTGAACAGAAGGAAAAACTTCTTTCCCGTGAGGATGCCAGAGCCTGGCCCAGGATGCCCAGAGAGGCTATGGAGTCTCCTTCTCCAGAGAGATTCCAAACCCACCTGGACACTGAGATCTTGGGCACCCTGCTCAGGGTGACCCTGCTGGAGTAGGGGTGTTGGACTAGGTGACCTCCAGAGATCCCTTCCAACCTCTACCATTCTGGGATTCTGTAAAATCTCTGCCTTTGGATTTAAGAAATGACAATGTTAGCAGTCTTCTGCATGTGTTCTCAAATGTAGCATCTTTCTTGATAAAAACTGTGAATAGTAACACAGATGTAAAATTAACAGAAGGCCACCTCTCTTCAGATCAGGGAAATCACAAAGGACCATAGAAATTTTATAGTTCCTTAAGGTCTATCTTCAGATCTCAAATCTCTTTCTCATGGCACTCTACAATAACTGAAACATGATAAAAATGGGACATTTCAAATCCACAAATTCAGTCACTGCATGAGCTCTTGCTCAGCTCTGGAGTCATTGCACATATTGCCTTGGCAGTGCCATTCTGGTTTAAAGCTACCAATGCCATGGCTTTTTGTTCCTAAAACACATTAAGTTATGGGAAACATGAAGTTAGGAACTTCTCTCATTTAGAGTAAATATTTTATAAAATTACTTCTCCTTAATGTGTAGTTAGCTTAATGTGCTAAGTCATTTAAAAAAGAAAAAAGTCAGAAATTAAGGTGATTTTTTTTCTTACAAAGCAAAGAATGTATCCATTAAAACGTATACCTGAAACATTACAGAAACAAATCATCCTTGCAAGGAAGGCCAGACCATCTGAAATATTCATAAAACACAACAGTATGTGTGAAAATGAACTGCTTAGCTCTCTTCTCTGCATCACCCTCTGTAAAAGCAACTCTTGCTCATAAAACCTAAAAATAGTGAGAGCATAAAGGGAATTTTACTTCTAAATAGCACTGATAAAAACTTACAGTTCCAGTAGCTGGCTTCTAAGACGTGTGTTGAAGAACTGGAACAACTGCAGAGGAAAGACCACAGTGGCTGACAGCAGGGAATACACCACTGCGAAGGGTCTCAGCTGGATATGTCCACCAAAACTGCAAAGCCACTGGGTTACAACATGTAAGCACCAGCAAAGTGGAAGTACCAGGTGCTCGTGGGTTCCAAGGCTCCAGGAAAAGGCCTCTCCTTCAGCTGCGAGAAGCAAGTTTAACTGAGGGCAAGCTAACTGCCAAGATGATAGACGGCCACAGTAACTACCAAAAGAAGTGGTGGGTCTTCCCCCTCTTAGTTCACATTTGCCAAAGGACAACTTTTGTCAAAACACAAGGTACAGAGCTAAATGTTCCTGGGTGGCATTTGACACACGGCGGAAAACCAGGCAAGGTGATCTACTGGCATCTCATGAGAGAGTGATTGTGTGTATTCGTAGTTGCCAGACAAACCCCAGACCATGCGTGACGGGCCAGAAGCCCACGCCTGGAGGCCCCACAGGACGCAAAGGCTACAAAAGCCCCTCTGCTCTCCCAGCTGATCAGCCAAAAGATCCAAACGAAAGAACAGCACTTAGCATTTCCAAAATGCCATTGTTCGTTTTTTGTAGGCAGAAACATCTAAAAAGAGAACAATTTCTGTGCAAGCCCGTGTGTCGGGCGACTCATCTTAACGACGAAGACAACAAGGAGAACTTCAAGCACGCTGAATCTTGTGTCAGTGTTTCCATACTGAAATAAAGCTGTCTTAAACCATCACAACCTAATCCTGATGTAATTTAGACAGCTTTAATTTGCATGCTTCCACTTCAGAGATGATTTGCCTCAAGATTGCTTTGCTCAAGGTAGCGGTCATTAATTGCAGAGCCCTGCTTATGTGGGTAAACAAGATAGCACCAGCTCATCTGTACTGACCTCCAGCCCTGAAAAGAGCCAAGAGATTTATTAAAGACCTCACCGCTCATGCACAAAGTGCTTGGGGGGCCAGGGAGGGATTAAGCTGCAGGTGCTGTTGTCCCCTCATGCCTTCAAGGGCTGGGCTGGCTGAGGAGCTCCTGCCGCACGTGCCTTGTTGGTGCCGAGATAACTGTCCAGGGCTTTGAGCAGGATGGGGAAGTGGTTCAGTTAAAAACAATCGCTCATTGCCAGCATAGAGGAGCTGGGCTACTGGGCTGACCAGAGTGATGGATGCGGTTCTGCAAGAGGAGGCTACAAAGTTAACTTACATCCAAACACGTAAGGATACATATGTGAAGGGACTATGCTAAAGCCCACTAGCTAGATCACATGATTACCAGATAGATCAAAAGAGTATCACATTATTTACAGCGGCAGTGGTTGGGCCCTATCTGCAGAGAAATAAACCCAGTACAACCCAGTGTTCTTTTCTACAAAACACCGACGTCTTCAGACAGCCAGAGGCTGTTTTAGCAGGTCTGCTGCAATAACTCCATTCACAGATAAAACATAACTAGGTAAGCCCAATCAAACAAAGTTACGGGGAGGAAGAAACAGCAGGTTGAAATACCTACAGTCAGTTTGATCACTGGTGTGTATTTACAGGATGCAAAATTCCTTCCTGGCCTTACCCGAACTTTGACTTCCTTTCAGGATCATCACTTTGTCAGAAACGCCATCTCAAGATTTTTAGGTGTCAGTACATTTATTTGTACTGTACATTTCTGGTGAGCAAACTTGTTATATTTTGTAGGTCACTTGCTTTCACCATCTGCCTTGATTTCTGCTTAAGGAAAGCGTTGTTTCTGAAATGCCTTGGTGTCACACACAGTTGTAAAGATGTCATAACCAGCAGCAGTTTGATTTTGTTTCAGGCCAATGTAAATATTAATAGATAATAGAAGAAGAATGCTTGCAGCAGAGCTGGGTACAAAGACACTTAGTGGTGTCTGTCCTCACTCTCCTCAGCCCCACACTGGGTCAGGATATGATTATAAACTCTCCTAGAAAGGCTGATGAGGCTGATGTGGGACTGCTTGAAGGTCATGGCCAGTGCTGGGGACAGTTGATGCTCTTACAGGGAACAAACACACCAGGGAGATACCTGTCCACCACTGCCATGAGCCAGGAAGTTCCCCAACAGCCAGCAGTGTGCCCCCATGGCCAAGGCAGCCAGTGGTTTTCTGGGGTACAGTCAGAAGAGTGTGCCCAGCAGGTTCACAAGAGGTTCTCTTCTCCCTCTACTCTGCCCTAGGGAGGCCACATCTGGAGTATTTTATGCAGTTCTGGGCTCCCCAGTTCAAGAGAGAGAGGAAGCTACAGGAGACAGTCCAGCAGAGGCTATGAAGATGTTGAGAGGACTGGATTATCTCTGTGCCGAGAAAAGGCTGAGAGACCTGGGGTCATTTAGCCTGGGGAAGACTAAGAGGGGATCTTCTCCATGTTTATAAATATTTGAAGGGGGGGTGTGAAGAGGATGAGGAAAGACTCATTTCAGTGGTGCCCAGCAAGAGGACAAAGGGCAATGGGCACAAACTGAAACCCAGGAGGCTCCACCTGAACAGGAGGCAAAGCTTCTTTGCTGTAAGGGTGCCAGAGCCTGGCCCAGGCTGCCCAGAGAGGTTGTGAATCTCTTCTCTGAAGAGATTCCAAACCCGCCTAAGACAACCTGCTCTGGGTGACCCTGCTTTGGCATTTTCTCCCAGAAAATACTTCCAGGATTTGCACACCCTCAACCTTTCCCAGGAAACATCCTGCAACATTTTTTCATTAGTAGTGCCCAAAACTTCCATAAAGACAGCTTTGAAAAGCTCAGCATCATGGCGTGCTGAAATTAGCAGCCCTGGGCTATAAATAAAAACGGACACCAACATTGCTCACCATAAATTCAAGGCTTCCGCACACTGACGTAGGCTGCAAGGCAAGAAGAGCAGCAACACAAGAGTTTGTCAATTCTCTACAATGACTTAAAAAAAAAAATACCTAAAGCTTCTTTAACAAAACAATAATTTTTTTTTTTAAAGTTTCTAACTACACACATCTGTTCCCCATATTTGCTCCCAGTTATATTAGCTTGCTTTGTCCAAATCTTTAAGACAATAACTGAAGGTACCTTTATATTAGTTGAAGTGAATCTTCTAGACAACTGTACAGATTTATTATTTTAGGTCAGTTTGTACTGAGACCATGCCTATCAGAGCAGAATTCACGTGCAGTCATGTGACATTGCACATCATGAAATTAAACCTGTGGTGGAGGAGGACCTTCCCTACAAGATTGCTCCTCTCACCATGAGCCCATCGCCGATGCTTGAAGAAGCTTTTCCAGCCATAAAAATAAGGCAATAAGATCCTTGGGAAGGAAAACAAAATTATTCAGTAAGATCTTGGAATTTTATAGCTATTTGTCCTTGGTTTGGCCATAATCTCGGAAGTGATGCCAGCAGCAAACCCAACTGGAAGATGTAAGACTAAATATCTGCTGCTTGCGAAAATGAACATCTTAAAATCAGCACTTGCATGAAGATCTGATTTGCAATAGTTTAAAGAGCAAAAAAGTTTAATTTAAAATCCTTTGCTCCCCCAGACCGCTTTACCAGGGAAGCTTGTATCTGTTCATAGTTACAGGAAAAAGGGAAGGTGCTGGAAACTAGGAGTGCTTTATTTGGGCCGAGCCTTAACACAGCAACCAGCTCCTTGAAACTGATTTAACAACAACCCAGTCTGTCTCATTTGTGGAAGACAAACAGCTTACTGACCCTAACTCTTCCAGATGCCCATTACCTGAGGAAGAGAGATAACATTGATAGGATAAGAGGAAACAGCTTCAAGTTGTGCCAGGGAGGTTCAGGCCGGACATGAGGAAAGAATTCTTCACTGAAAGGGTTGTCAAGCCCTGAAACAGGCTGCCCAGGGAGGTGATGGAGTCCCCATCCCTTGAGGGATTTAAAAGACCTATGGATGAGGTGTCGAATGACACAGTTTAGTGGTGGGATTGGCAGTGTGTGGTTAATGATTGGACTTGATGATTTTAAAGCTCTTTTCCAACCAAAACAATTCTACGATTCTCTGTGACACTCAGGATATTACAGCTCTCCTTTGCTCAACAGGATTGATAGCAGCAGGCAACAGGGTTGAAAACCATGATTATAAACATATTATTGGTGGTATTGAAGCCATTACTCCAGTGAAACCTTTAAGAAGGGCTTAACCTTCATCATCATCATCTATGTCACAGTTAGATGTCCTCAATACTCAGACAGCTATATCCACTAAGAGACATACCACTTAGTCTTTAGGATGTAAAGTCATATTTAGCTATAAAATAGCAGTTAATATTATAATTCAAAGGTGTAAAATAATGCATTACATTATATAATGGCTACTTAGAAGCTGAAATTTTCATCATATGCAAGAACTTATTTTCTGGGATAAAGATTAAAGCGGATTTTAAACTGCACACCAACTTCATATCTAACATGCTGTAGGACTGCCTGAAACCCCCAATTAAAGCTGCTTTAAAAGGACTAGAAGTCGTCTTCATATTACAGTGATTTTTACATCTCATGTAATTCTTATTCCTCCGTCACCTCATGCACCTCACTTAAAAGTGATTTTCTTCTCATGCAACAGAACGACAGTGTAGGTCCCGCACCCTACCCTGACCAGCAGCATTAATTTGGTTAGAACATTATTACACATAGCCAGATCTCTCCACTGAAGCCAGAATTCTAAAAAAAAAGAAAAAAAAAAAAAAGGTAGCAATGAAAAAGGTAAATCAATAAGCCTGGGAGAAAGAGTGCAAAAAAGCTATTGCTTGGCAGACGCATATGAGAATTTCAAGCTTCAGGAAGTTGGTGGGGTTCAATGGTAAATAGAGGAAAGTTGTCCAGTAACTGTATTTTCTGCTTCTCTCTTGGTTTGGAACTGCAGCAAGATTCTTCCAATCCAGCAAACAGCATCAAAACTTCGAGCTACCCCACTCTGGGTAACCCTCCTTTAGCAGAAGGGTTGGACAAGATGATCTCCAGAGGTGCCTTCCAACCCTCACCATGCTGGGATTCCATGACTATGGTTTTTTAAACTTTTTTCCCTGTGTCATTACTGTGAACGTATCTGTCTTATGCAAAAGAGTAATTTGTAGGCTGCTTTCTTTCACTTTAATATTTGTGCGTATCTATTTTGATAGTAAATAGCTTTCTTTTTTCTTTTTTTGTACTGAATGTTGGGTCCCTCCTATCTCACTTCAAGAGTGAATAGCTAAAAGCGGCATGGATGAATCCACTTGTTCCCAAATCAAGATAAACAGACAATTTCTGCGGTGTTTCCCCTAACTCCCTGTTACACTGATCAAGATGAAATGACCCCGTGGCTCTCACTCTGCCTCCGAATGAGAGACAGCTCATTACAGATACCATACATACTTGGCTTCACATGAAACTAGATGAAGTTTCTTGGCTGCTTGCTCAGGATACTTGATATTCGTGTCAACACAGCCAATGTCTTTCCTGCTATGCTATTTTCATCTCTTATCATCATCTGGACATGGCTGTATCATGTATCAAGGGGAATGTAAAGCAATTGTCTAAACAGAAGTTAAACCTTTTCCTATTCTGCTGTTCTACAATGGAAATTTTAGAGTTTCATTCTCTGCAGTTTTCAGGATTACTTTATATGCTTTTTTCCCCCCTTTTACTACTAATTTTTCAGTGTAACTACAATCTCTCCTACCATTAAAAAAACCAAACAAAAACAACAAAGGAAAACATTCTCAGAGCACACACCAACACCCTTGTGCTGCAGCCTCTACCAGACTGCAATGATGCCTCACAATCTAGCACAGTGTCACCATGGAGGATCCTCAAGGTCCCAAAAGGGATTTTTGAAATCTACTTATTTATCCTTAGCACCATTAGGTAAGATAAAGCTCAACTAGTAGCCAAATAAAGTTTAGCCAGTCAAAGGGCTCTGCCCATGACAAGAAATTTTAGGGGCATCATCTTTGAAGGTCAGTATCTTGATTGTTGAACACCAATGACCTCCCGGAGCCCTACCCATCTGAAATGGCTTGTGAGAAGCACATTGTGATGGATCAGAGCAGCTACAAACAATGCTTTTCTCATTAATCAAAGCACCACCTAGGTTTTTCCCCAAACATTTGAGATAGCCTTCTGTGTGTTTAACATGATTTATAGTGTACTAATTATATACATAAGGTTTTTACGACTGCTACCACCAACATAAGAAATGACAACATACTGGTAGCACATTTGAAACCTGCCCCCAGAGAGCTCATATTAACCTTGGAGACGTTTTGGTTAAGGTGCTCTTTCTGCAAATGTGCTTTGCTTTCTTAAATAAACAAGTTCTCTCAAACGACTCAGAACCAAAAGGAGGAAAACGGTGTATGGCTTTGATTGCCACCCGAACACTCATTTGTTAAGATACGTTGCATACTATCATTGTCAGCTAGTCATTTTATAGGATCCAGTGCAACTCCCCAGAGTCTTCTCTTCTCCAGGCTGAACAACTCCAACTCTCTCAGCAGAGGGGTTCCAGCCCTCAAATTTAGTAAGACTTCACCATCCTCCTACTCTCTACACTTGGTGCAGCAGTGCAACAATTTCAATCCTGCTACCAACAGGCTTCTCTGTTAGCCGAAACCAATCGTAACAGAGGTATATCCCTCCAACATGCTACCACCATATCATGGAGGTGAACTTCAGTTGCAGAGACCTGACTGTCTTGCACAGAGGTCCCTAGAGTACAGACAATCTAAGGAAGGAATAATTTGAGAACCAAACTCCTTTTGCAGTCAGTTTTCTCCCTCATACAAAGCACCATCAGAAATGCTGATGGCAGTCACGGTCCACACCAAAAAAATAATGTTCAAGCAATGAAAGTGAAAACATTGCACTCAATCTAAACATGCGGATGCTGAGTATATCCTTATGTATATAAAAATTTCCAAGGTAACACCATGATGTGAAGCTCCCCCCAAGACATCCCAGCAAGCCACAGTGACCACAAGCTATGGAGGGAGGCCTCTGACACCTTCCACAGCACTCTTCAGGAGAAAATACATTACCAGTGAGAGCGCTGGTAATTCTCAGATTAAATTATATTTAAATACCTGAAGCATTCCAGCTCCGATCCTTTGGATCCATTCTCTGTATCAGCTGCAGGTAGAAACTGCTCCCTTTCCTTACACTGTCACAACAGAGCAGCTTCAAGCCAAAGTACTTTTCCCCGTCGCACTTACAGGTCTAAAGCACAAGATGCACGTAATAAGTATCCAGAAATGAGGCTTTTTTCCCTTATATGATGCTGACTGCTCCAAAGGACTACACATAACGGCCCTGTCAAGAAGGGTTAGTTATGTTCATTCACACTCCGTTAAAGTTTAGACACATCAAACCCAGCCCATTTATTATTTTTTTTCTGCAATATCACCTGGAACCAGTTTTTGGGTTTCTGCCACTCCAGTCGCTTGGGCTAAGGTGGAAAATCATCTTTACCATGCATTGTCCATTTCATACAAGGCAGATGATTCTCCACCTTCTCTGGGTTTGTGTTTGGACCAAGATACATCTGACCCAGCCCTAACTCAGTCCCCTTCACCTCCAGATTTTCTCTCTGTCTTCTTCACAGTGGTATCTTGTAAGATCACCCCCCCATCCAACAAAGTTCCTACAGACTTTTAACTCCTGAGCCTGGAAACACAGGCAAGGATGGAGAACAGGGATCTAAATTTTGTTTAGCACTGCTTCAATGCAGGGTAAAACCCTGTAACAGGGATTGACATTTAATGTGAAACAAATTTTATTTTTCCGATCTATATAAAAGTGCTCTTAGGGGTATTTTATATTTTTTTTTTTCCTATATATATAAGTGTGGGTTTGGGGGTATATTTTTTTGCTAATGCTCCACTTGCAGTTTGCCACAAAGAAAAAACAGCTGCTTTTTAGACCCTAGAGATTATCAAAGGTAGGAAAGGCAGAAAAGAAGCCATTCTCTCTGGAACACCTTAGCTGGATTTAAAACTCAAACCATGAGCCGAGAGGTTAAACAGCCTCATATCTGCACTCCCAGTGGAGTGGACACCCCAATGCCACAACCTTTTTGAGTTTCATCGACAGATCTGGGCGTTCCTCCTCAGCTCTGCACCTTAGCAATGTCCCATGGCTGCCACAGCAAAGTGTGGCCAGGCCTCTTTAGTGTCTCTAAGGATACCTTCCACTCAAAAATACAGTAATAAAGGCTGCTCAAGTCAACATTTTAAGAAGTTCATGCAATTCAGAGTAGGATTCCTGGTGTACCTTTTTTATTCTTGTATACTCAGAGGTAGGAAGCGCTTCCGGCATAGGCTGTATCTCAGAGTGGCTACACAAGCACACACCATCCCGTTGAGAAGGGGATGTTTTTGCTGATGCTTTTAGATAACTGCCACTTATTTAACCATGCTCTTTCTCGAGTATTTGGAGGCATCAAATCAACATGCTCCTGGACACCCCCCCGCCATTTGAGAGGGTAACATGTTTGAGTGCTACAGCGTATTATGTGAAGGGAATTACTGTCACTCTCTGAGCTGGGTATTATCAGCAGGACTTCAGTGCTCAGTTAAGCAAAATCCCTTGTCATCCAACCTGGGCTGAGACAGACAGGGCAAGTCTAATAGCATCTTAAGGAAGTGCCAATTTAAATGGAAAGCACGCCCAGCTCCCTGGATTACTGTTGGAAGAGGAGGAATTAGTTGTGCTCGTATTTCACTCGCTGTGCGTCATAAACACCTTCACAAACCTACCGTTGATCCTGAGACCTCAAATCACAACCTTTCACTGACAGAAAACAAACAGAAAAAACCACCACTTATCAGAGAAGGATTTAAAAAAAATGGGAGAATAAAACCCCACGTGATGGCTGGCCAGATCCGTATCTTGGGCATTGGAGTCCCAACACTCTCTGGGCAAGTGCCTTCAGCTCTGCCTGCCACTTAAGAGGTCAGCAGAAGCAGTGATTTGTTCACACTGATACCATATCTGGTGAGACAAAGCTGTGTTACGTGATGACAAAATAGTTCCTCTACTCAGAACAAGATGGAAGCAGCACCCTGCTTCCAGACTCTTCCATCCTTCCAGCCCTGCAGTATCAGCATGACATCTGAAAGAGTCCTGCTCTGCCCTCATCCTCTTTCTTATCAGTAAAAGGCATCATGCGAACTTTAAAAGGGCCATAATGATACCTGAGCATCAGATTTTGCATCTATATTTCTGAGGGTTTCTATTACAATTCAGCCATTTGCATTTTATTAAAATTCAAATCCTAGGCTGCATCCAAAGCAGCAGGTCAAGGGAGGTGACTCTGCCCCTCTATTTGGCTCTGGTGAGACCCCCGCTGCCATGCTGGGTCCAGCTCTGGAGTCCTCAGCACAGGAGAGACAGGGACCTGTTAGAGTGGGGCCAGAGGAGGCCGCAGAAATTATTTGAGAGCTGGAACCCCTGTGCTGTGAGACCAGGCTGAGAGAGTTGGAGTTGTTCAGCCTGGAGAAGAAAAGGCTCCTGGGAGACCTTATTGCGGCCTTTCAATACTTAAAGTGGGGGCTACAGGAAAGATGGGGAGGAACTTTTCATCAGGGCATGCAGTAAGAGGACAAAGGCTAACGGTTTTAAACTGAAAGAAGCTAGATTAGTTGTCCAGATTAGATGTAAGGAACAAGTTCTTTACTGTGAGGGTGGTGAGACACTGGCCAAGGTTGCCCAGAGAAGCTGTGGATGCCCCATCCCTGAAACAGTCCCAGTGAGGATGGACAGGGCTCTGAGCAACCTGCTCTAGTTGAAGCTGTCACTGCTCCCTGCAGGGAGGTTGGAACAAGATGACCTTGAAAGGTCTCTTCTAACTCAAACCAGTCTATGATTCTTCTCTGTATTCCTAAGGCATGAAAGAAAAGAATCACTTTAAAAATTATGAGCTTTAAAAACTATAACAATAGCACACAAAATTCAGCACCTTCACTTTCAGGTGTCATGACTTAGCAAAGTTAAAAGGGAACAAGAACATCCTTCATGACAATGAGGATTTAGGAAAGTTTTCTTTGCAACTGCACATCAAAATAAATAAAACAAAAAAAACCCCAACAAATAAAAAAAAAGCAGCTTTGTATTAAAAATATTTATGATCAATATGGAGAGCAAAGGATGATCAAGCAGATAGGACTTTTGACTTCCATGGGTTTCCTTGAAAAGCCTCAACTGCACTAAAGAGCAGCATGCACAAAGGACATCTTCTCCTCTAATACTTGATGCATAAGACTAAGCTCTGGGGATAAAACAGATATTGCCTGCACAAGAGGAGGTGACCAAGTGTTTCTGCTGCAGGCCTCAGAGACCACAATGAACATGCACATCCACACTTGCAACAGCAAAACATCAGGTTGGGGAACCAGCACAGGGTCAGACAGAGCAGCAGTGGGATAGAAGGAGCATGAGAAGCTTCAGGTGGGGCTCATGCTGGGACAAGTCACCGTCTTTATTGTGGAGCCACTTCTCAATCTGGGCTGAGCCCTTGACAATGGCCAGGAGGAGCATGTCCAGGGGTGTAAGTGACCCAAATGACACTGCATCATCCCTATAGCAAGCTATAAATAGGGCTGCTTACTGGAAACTTAACAAGAAGTAAATGGTGGCTGACCTGGGGGCACTAGAATAAAATTCAGATGGCACCATCTGCATTTAGTTTTGATTTATCAATTGTGCAACAGAAAATTTTAGCCTTCAAGCTGCCAAAATAAGGTTTGAGCACAATATTTTGCTCAGGTCTCTCACGGTCTAAATGTAAACGTCAGCAAGGTTATGGTTGTTTCAGTTATGGATAGTGACTATCAGGCGTACTCTGGTCAAAATGTTCCAAGTTCAAAGAAAGTACAAGAACAAAGAATTCAGACAAGATGTATTAAGTGGGGGGGAGAAACAAACCAAGCCCACACTGAAATGCAGGAAATCGCTGACACTTCTCCTTCACCTCCACCATTTCAACTTTTCCCTATTCAAAACTCCCATGGTGCTGACTTTGCACTGAGGACATTCTACACATCATCCAAACCCATGGGGATGAAAGCCCGAACAGCAAGGGTTGGGTTGTTTTGGTTTTTGGTTTGTTTTTTTTTTATCAGTACTTCTTGTTCTCCTGCTTTTTGGTATTTCCAGCATTTCAGAAGCTGGATTATTTCCTGAAAATTCTTTTTTCCTCCATTCAACTCATTCACTCTCACAATATATTACTTGCTCAATAGGAACTCACTCCATAGGTGCATACAACTGGTAAACTTATATGTATTTATTACATACAAACCCTGATGCTAATACGAGGCTTAACAAGGAATAATTGATTTTCTCAGACAAGCAACAATTTAAGCTTCACACTTCTAATCAAGACACTGAGTTTTCATGGATGGAAAGCAAACTGGCATCTGTTAACACCTCCTCTACCCTGGGATCACTAAGGGATCAGGCTACTGCCTGGACATGACAGGCTCTGTTTTTTAACAAATGCGTTTCAATTCCTATTGTGATGCTGCAGATATTGTGCAGGTGACCACTAGAACATAACACTGTAAGGATGGGAAAACACGGTTATGGCCCGATTTTAGGGGAAAGCAGAGAAGAAAAGCAAACTGATTTGCCAATGGTCAGAGAGTAAATCGTCAGCATGTGCAGAGCCTCCTCATTCTGGAGCAACAAGCTGCTGGGATGAATCACAGGTATCTTCTAAGTCAGGTGAGGAACTGTCATGTTCCTTCACAAAAAGACCTGGATGCCTTTTCGGACATACACACCACAAAGAACCATCCCAAGAAGCCCAGTCACGATACAGAGATTGCAGGACAAGCCTCAAGGTTGCTGTTGTGCAAGGGAACCTCACAGAAGTCACTCATTTCCAGCGCAGGGTTTGCAAGGGTTAGGCTGCATTTGCTGTCACCCCTATATTTATTTTTCCTGAGGATGAGAACATATGCTTGCCTGAGATTCTGAACCAACCCTAGATGACTGCTCCACCTTATGAAGCAACATCTCCAAATTCATCACTGTTGGTTAAAACCAAACCATCCTACCTCCTAAACATCTGTGCATCATCTGGAAACTCCTCCTCCATCCCTGTGACCATGGCACATCTGGAAACCAGGTCAGATCTCCAGCCAGGTGTCCAAGGAAAGACTTCTGTATGCCATTTGCCTGCTCCCTGATAAGCTTCTGTCAGATGCAGATGACTCAGCTTCTCTTGACAATATCCATTTACCTTCATGACCAAATAGTTGCACCATCGTTAGTTCTCTGCTCTGTTCAGTTCACTCCTCCTGCATCTACCATCTCAGGATCCTGGTGACACTCTTGCCATGAAACCAGAACCCAGCTCCAACAGTCACTGTCACTGAACATGCTGCTTGTCTAGTGATGCTAATGCAGGCAAAACAGCCAATTTAAATTAATTCTCCAGTATCAGATTTCCATGAAACTTCTGGCAACGCTTATGACAGGATCTGGCTCACCAAAACCAGTACCAATGAGGTGCGATTATTTTTCAAGGACAAAATGAACTCAAAAACACCCATCTCAAAACTTTTTTTGAGACTGTCCATCCCTCCCTCATCCTCCCCCCAAAGCGTATGAGCAAACCAAACCTTCTAATTTCATTCATGACAGATTTTTTTCTTTCCCCAACTGGATAAATTCAGTCTACCCAGCAAAACTCCATGGATATCATTCAATCAGAACATGGATATGCTTCCTTCACAGGTATGTCATCACAGGCCTGCATATGCATTACATATTCCTTTCCTAATATATGGTATAGGCATCAAACATTAAGAAAAGTACAGCAGAAAATAACTTGGTCTGATATTTTTCTAATAAAACAATTTCCTAAAATCCTTAAAAGCATATACAGCTGAAAAAGTATTTGAGAACTTAAGACAATCTTGGAATAGCAAAAAAGAGAGGATATAGTGTGTGTCATGTCCCATCCCCCCACATCAATACTGCTTAAAAAATAACTTATTGTGAGAACTTAATCTATTCTTAGAAGAAATCAAAAATATTTTGTATTCATTTATTTAATCTAAGAAACAATTTGCAAATAAATTGGCAGATCACTGTCCTTAGTGAAAATAAGAGCCTTCCATAAGTCACTTAACCGATGCAGATGGTAACCTGACAACTTGGGACCTTCAAGACCTCCATTAACGTCATCACAGCATGACTGTCTATGAGCAGGACTAAAAACAGGTTAACAAAGCAAGTTTTGACCTAAATTTCACCCACAGTTTGGTCTTCAGTGCAAGCTGGCGACCTGTTACAATACCTGTGATGAGTTCCTCTCTCCAATAGAGAATGGAGTCACCGAATTTCACTGGGGGCTTTTAAATGAATTCACCTTACACAGTTCACTAGCAAGACCTCTAACAGCTTAAAAGACACCTAGCAAAGGATCCATAAAACGTGCAATACATTTATTCTGCATATCATAATTACAATTCCGAGTCAGTGATTCCAAAGCCTTTTATTAGATCAAGAAAAGACTTAAGACCAGCTTATAAAGAAATCTCTAATCAAATATGAATGAATCATCTGATATGACACAGTTTCTTGAATGAAAAACAGATGGAAAAGTAGTAACAACTGAGTCGTTTAAATCACAAGATATTACTCAAGCAAAAAAAAAGCATATATTTAATCATAAACACTTGTTTCAAGTTAGAGGAGACAACGGCTTAAGGTAGACCTCAAATCAAGCCATTCAAAGGGCAAACGCCATGCCAGCACCAACCATAAACATAAATGAGATGGCTTTAGTGTGAATGAACTTACTATTGCATCCAAGGCACAGAAAACGCTGGTTTCACGTTTGATTGGTGGTGAGAGGAATTAGGCCAGGATGGAGGAAGACATCCCTGCAAGGTCCTCTTTGAGAAGCCCGGAGAGTCCATGATTGAGGAAAGCACAAGCACGCAGAAGGAAACCATGCTGGTAAAGCTGAAGTGCTCACACTGCAACCCAGCTCTGAAAAGACCCTATTTCCTGAAGGTTGACATCCCGTCTTTCAAGGCCTACACACTTAAGAAGTCAAACAACCATCACACATTGGCAGGACTCTTACATTAACTTCGCATGTAAGTTTGTTGGTGCTTTCAGCTTGAAGTAGCTTGGTTACAGTGTTTATTTGCATTGTATGCTGAATCATGTCTCAGCTCTAGTCATTTCTGGATTTGAAGAAGGCTTTTTGGGGGCAGGGGAGGGGAGCAGAGTGGGGAAAAGTGATGCAGAGAGAGAGGAAAGGTCTATTTCTGGTCTATTCCTTCCTTGTATCATCACTAGTGCGGCCAGCAGAACTAGGGCAGGAATTGTCCACATGGACTCAGCACTGAGGAGGCCACGCCTCAAATCCTGGGTTCAGTTTTGGGTCCCTCACTCCAAGGACATTGAGGGACTGGAGCATGTCCAGAGAAGGGCAATGAAACTGGTGAAGGGTCTAGAGCACAGGTCTTGTGAGAAGCAGCTGAGGGAGCTGGGGCTATTCAGCCTGGAGAAAAAGAAATTCAGGGGAGACCTCCTCACTCTCAACAACTCTCTAAAAGGAGGCTGGAGCCAGGTGGAGGTCAGTCTCTTCTCTCAAGGAACAAGTGATAGGACAAGAAGAAATGGCCTCAAGTTGAATCAGGGGAGGTTTAGTCTGGGCTTTAGGAACTATTTCTTCCCCAAAAGGGTTGTCAAGGCCTGTTTCAGGCTGCCCAGGGCAGTGGTGGAGTCCCCATCCCTGGAGGGCTTTCAAGGACGTGTAGATGTGGTGCCAACAGACCTGGCAGTGCTGGGTTAACAGTTGGACTTCATGATTTTAAAGGTCTATTCCAAGAAAAATGATACTATGATTCTATTAAATCAACCAACAGCAATTCTCCAGGTCAGCATCTGGAGACTGATGCAGTATTTTCGGCATCATTGCACAAGCAATTCACCTGATATTCCCTCCACTGCTCAGAGATAAAGCAGAGCCAAATATAGTCCTGAAAATCAATATACCCCAGGGAAGAGCCTCTAGGATCTTGAGAAATGCATCTCGTGTAAAAAGAGGAATTCCTAAAATCCTCGGAATGTAGGTGGCTGCCGAGCACAGCCCTATGGCATCTCTTTCCCTTTTAGCGATAAACTACCCCAAGTTAATTCTGGCATAAAGCCCTCTGGGGAGCTCCGCAGCACAGAGTACACCAATAAAAAGAAAATGTGGACCAAAGCAAACACGCTGCTAACAAAAGAGTCCTCAGGAGCTCCTCCACCCTCATCCCCCAGCTAACACACACATCCATCTACAGGGTGGCAGGAGAAGCTGCTGGAAGAGAGAAGCTGAGCACAGGGTATGTCGGACCCCTCCAGCTATAGGACAAGTGTTATCTTGAAGGGGTGGGGCTGGTGTAAAAATAAAATAAATAAATAAAAATAACCACAGTTTCCTGTTGATTAGCTCTTTGGGATTGCAGAACCAGGTGAAACACCCAGAATGGAAACACAGACGTCAAACGACAGGGCACGGTCACTGAAAGATCGCCTCTGAGACAGGCAGAATTATTTTACCGAGAAATGCCTCAATCTGTGATCAATTTTCCATGCAATATTTCTCGCTTTTCATTCATTGCACAGTACTGTTATTTTTAGAAGAGGCAGAGACAACGGGACCAGGTTACTGACTAAAGATTCAAGGGAGCCTTGAGATGTCTGCTCCTATTGTGCCATCACCTCTTTCCCAAAGTCAGAAAGTTTAACGTAAACACCGTCATGCATTAAAAAGCTCTTCCCTCCATCGCCTAGTTTTATATAAAAGCAAAAGCACAAAACAAACCTTTCCTTTGGTAGGGAACTGAGGAGAGGAATTATTTTGAAAATAACACTTTGTGAACACTCAGGACTAAGCAAATCCAGTGAAATCTAAAGAGGATCAGCGTGAATTAATAAACTAAACAAGGTGAGGGAAGAATAAAGAAAAATAGCAAGTTGGGTCTTGCAGCAAAGCAAACTTTCCTGCCAGTTACCTTTCATCTCAGAGAAGAGCTCTGTATTCAAGTGCTTAAGATTTAAGTGCTGCTTTCAGGTTTTAAAAGAAGAACAAGTTGTTAATAATTCATCCCACCTCCTCCGTTTAATCACCATTTCCTTGTGGGTAAGAAAGGAGGTGACAGCTCAATATTTTCTCTGAGACAAAACACAACAAAACAGAGCTGAGGAGCTGAGGGCTCCTGCTCTTCCCACCCCCACAGGATCAGAACATCCAGGTTCTGGGCAGCCAGCAAAGCTCCATCTCCAGCAAACCCACCTCAGCAAAAGCAGTCTCTAGGTGAGGCAATTCCCTCCCATGTTCTGCAGGAATAAGCCCAAATTCACCAACCACGATCTGCAAAGGGCTTTTTATAAAAGCACAACAATACAACAAATCACCTCAGGAAATCTGGGAGCAGGCTGAAGTGTTCTTCAAGGCTTCTTTTTGGTGAGAAACAGATTACAAAGGTGAGCTTCATTGAAGGCTCTAGCTGGTGAAACACTCATTTTATTGGCTTTGCGTGGGCTACGTTTTGTACATCTAGATCACGGGCAGAAATAATATCAGCTGCAGTAAACATGGAGTTAACTTGGCTTTACCTATCAAGGCTAACCCACAGTTTCTCTGCTACCTTATGCCAGAGCATCTAAATAGTGGCAAAATTAATACACTAAGCTTGGTAAAAATAGCTGCAGCTTTTAGATAAGCTAACAATAGGACACTAAGCAAACAACAGTTTAATCCGCTCAGTGTATGGTTGTGACATCAAAATGATTTCTGAAGAACTCACTTTTAATGATAATTTGTTTTTTTTTTTTTTACTTGGGTTTCCCCCTCCCTGGACTCTATGGAGCCTAGATCAGGCTATTTTTAACATTAAAGGACTGGCCTTTCTGCATGTGAGCTACGTTCCCAGGGCATGATAAAACCATGCAGCATTCCCATACTGACACATCCCAGGGTGAAGAAGGATGAAGGGGCTCCTGTCTGCAGAGCCACGAGCCTGTCGGGAACCCTGAAGTCCTCGCTGACAAGCCAGCAACCTGAACCTGCCTCAAAGACCAACCACCCCATGCTGATTTGGTACTTTTCTGAAGGAGCTTTTGAAGCAGACACACTATAGAAAGCAGGCAAGTGCCTGAAAACACAGTGCAGGGAGAGGGCATCCCCCTCCTTTGAAGGGATAAATGAACAAAGGCACAGGATTCGGCTCTGTTAGACCAACTGGACTAGAGCTCCTTCTTCCCAGAGATGGGGATTAATCTCTGATTTCAAAAGCCTGTGAAGTCATGTAACAATATTAGTCCAGAGGCTCTTGCAAACCATTTATTCACACATATATCAACACTATTTTTTTTTCAAATGAAGAACTGAGACTGGATAATTAGCTCCAGGAAGAAGAAAAAGCAGAGAGATGGAAATCTCATGCATAATTCTTTGGCTGCCCCTGTTCTTGGCAGTGTCACATCATAGAATCATTTTGGTTGGAAAAGAACTTTAAGATGATCAAGTCCAACCATTAACCCAGCACTGCCAATCCAAGCGCTAAACCATGTCCCTCAGCACCATATCTACACATCTTTTAAAGCCCTCCAGGGATAGGGACTCCACCACTTCCCAGGCAGCCTGGGCCAGGCCTTGACAACCCTTTTGGAGAAAACGTTTTTCCTCATGCCCAACTTAAACCTCCCCTGGCGCAACTTGAGGTGATTTCCTCTTGTCTTATCACTTGTTAGACCCAGAATAGCCCCACTACTGCGTTGGAAGAGCTGAGGAGCAGCGTCACGTTACAGGCAGTGGCAAGTCAACTTGGCCAGCAGCAGTGGCCTGGATGGAGAGCAGGGGCACAGCCATGCATGGAAGAGCCATTTCAAGCTGCCTCACATAGAAGATAGCATCTGCTCATCACCACTGTTAGGACACCTGCAGTCAAGACCCTGTTACTCTTAGAGAACGGAATAGAATTGTTTTGGTTGGAAGAGACCTTCAAGATCATTGAGTCCAACTGCTAACTGAGCACTGCCAGGTCACTACTAAACCATGACCCTTAGCACCACTGTCAGAAAAGGACCCGAGTGTTTGGTGAAAAGCGAGCTGAATATAAGCCAACATGTGCCCAGGTGGCCAAGAAGGCCAAGACCATCTTGGCCTGTATTAGAAATAGTGTGGCCAGCAGGCCTAGGGAGCACAGAAACTGCTCAGCAGCAGCAGCAGCCACCCCCATGCTTTGTTTAACCCACTAATTCTTAATGTTTTGCAGGACACTACAATCAACCCTCCAAATGTCATCAGAAAACCACCACTGAACACTTCTCTAACGTGCACAATGGCTTGGCAGACAAATAGTCATTGTCAGATGACAGCTGGAGAACAACCTCGAGAAGGCATGCAGCAGCTTTGCACCTGATCTGCAACAGCAACCAGAGAGAGGTCTTCACCTTAGGGGCAAGAAACTCAGCATCTCTTCCTCAGCCTCTCCATACACACGTCCTGACTCAAACTATTTGCCAGCTGCACTCAACCACAGCAGTAAGTTATGTGATTTTGCTATTATTTTTATCACAGCTTGGGAACATGTCATCCCTGAAAAGCCAATAGAAATGCTCTGGGAAGGGGAATTTCTTTCTTAAATCACTAACTGTACTATACACAGATATCCCCAGAACGTCAAATGAGGCCACGATCAGCATATTGGTGAAACATGGCTGATTGGCTGAGACCATTCAGCCCAATTTGCAGTTTCATTACTTAGAGTAAAGCCTCCAGAGTTTAAAAAAAAAAGGACTGGTGTACATCTTATTTAATTCTAGCATTTTACTTCTATCAGCACAGATCTCAAGCTGTTTTCACATTTCTAACACTAAATAAATTGCTTAAGATCATATTTTAACAAAACAAGCAACTGTAAAGTTTACACCAGGAAGAAAAACTAACAAGTCTTGTATTAGGTAGCCGTCTAAAGTACTGTAGACACAGCCTTAGAAAGAGAGAACACTCACTCTATAAATTATGCTTAATGAAGATCTGCTTGGCAGGTCACAAGGATGGTTACCAACAGTACACAAGTGATGTTTTTCAGAGGACTATCAACAATGTATCTAGATATTTTCAAAACTGGGGTCTTCAAGACTGGCCCCCCCGGCTTCACACTATGGAGAGGGAAGAGTTTTGCTCAGCTTAAAAGCATGGGAAGAAAAAGTAGGAGGACAAGAGAACTTTGTCCCTTGCTCCTTGCATAGGAATCAGTCCTCTTATGCAGACTGCAGCTAAAACTGCTAAAAAGGAAAAAATACTGCAAAAGACCAAAATCACTTAAAACCAGTATGCTAACTTAAAAGGACACATCCTTCACCTTTCCGCAAGAGATCCGCTGCCACCCATCAAAACCAGGAAGTGGCCATGTATCCAAGAAGCTTTCTTCTGCTAAGCTTGGCCCCTTAATCAGCAAGAGATTTTCCACATAACATTAACTAAAAAAATCTGTATACTCCATTCTCTGAAGATCTCAGAATTCAGCAAGTAAAAGTTACAGAGGAGCAAGGCTGCACAGTAATCTTAACTATTTATCCCCCTTCCTCTCCCAGGCCAATGATACAGTAATATTCTGAAGCCAGAAAAAAAGAAAGCAGCATTTTCAAACAGATTACTATATTTCTGTGCAAAATGGGGGTTATGGAGGTTTTGTCTTGTTTTATTTTTACAAGTAACGAATTTAGAAGCATCAATTATTTTGATAGGCCTTTGAGCGAGCAACGGGCTCTCATGGCCAAGAAGGTGAATAGTCTCCTGGGGTTCATGAAGAGTGTGGCCAGCAAGTCGAGGGAGGTTCTCCCCCTCCGCTCTGCCCTAGGGAGGTCACATCTGGAGTATTGCATCCAGTTCAAGAGAGACAGAGAAATACTGGAGAGAGTCCAGCAGAGGCTATGAATATGCTGAGGAGACTGGAGCACCTCTGAAAGGCCAAGAGACCTGGGGCTGTTTAGCCTGGAGAAGGCTGAGAGGGGATCTGATCAATGCTGAGCAATATCTAAACGGCAGGGGGCAAGATAACGGGGCTAGGCTATTTTCAGTGGTGCCCTGTGACAAGACAAGGGGCAACAGGCACAAACTGGAACCCAGGAGGTTCCGTCTGAACAAGAGGAAAAACTTCTTTCCTGTGAGGTTGCCAGAGCCTGGCCCAGCTGCCCAGAGAGGTTGTGGAGTCTCCTCCTCTGGAGAGATTCCAAACCTGCCTGGACAATATGATACTGGGCACCCTGCTCTGGTTGACCCCGCTTTGTCAGAGGGTTAGACAAGATGATCTCCAGGGGTCCCTTCTGACTCCCACCGTGCTGGGATTCTATGAAGACAGAAAGTTACCTTTCCTTGCATTAATCCTTAATTTACGGAAAAAGCAAAGAGAGAAATCATTTTCCTAAAAAAACACACCTTGATGGTGACTGAACTCCATTCTAGTCAACTCAGTTCACCCCTAAAAGCATTTCATAAAAATGCCACAAATATTTTGATTTTGTACTTGAGATGCTTCCACAGAACAGAGCATGTTTAGCACCTGGGTACCGTACATCTCTTTCTCCCACTTTTACATAAGAGAACAACTACTCACAAGGAGCAAATTTCTCCTTCACTTGCTTCCCAGAGAAGAGAAGAGAAAACATTTTGGTTTCCTACAAGCACACCACAATGATTTTATCTTAAGTGGAAATGTAGTTCTGGGGATAAAGACTCATCATTCACTCAGGTTTATTCATCACGAAGGCTACAAATCAGCCTCTTCTCCACAATCAGGATGGGATAAGGTTTTATAAGGGAATATCCCAGGGCATTTTTTCCTTAAGCTGTTTCACAACACCATGCCTGAGACTCAGAACACCACCCCAAAAAACTCACACAGAACTTGTTTTTCCAGAGCAATACTTGGTATTGCTTCTCCTTTCTTCTCTCAGAAGGATCTGCAGCAAACTCCTAAAGGTAATAATAATAAAAACCAGACACGACAATGGTTTGCCAAGGTAACTCCCTCAAACCGACAGCAAATTTTAATAGTAATTTTAAAAACCAATCAGGTTACATAGATATGGGCAGGCACCAGGCTTGAAAGCCACCTGATGAGGCACTTCCAAGATCAATGACATTTGCTTGCACGCTGAAACACCATTGTGCGTTTTGCAAAACACTGTGCTTCCAGGTTTTAATCACCATTCTGCAAATCAAATATAGGAGAGAGACGTTTCCAGACTGTGTACACACTGCAGGACTGTTTCTCCAAAACAGAGCAGAAATCTGAGTAATTGTAGGGTTCAAGTGAAAGGTACCTGGGTGACCACTGTCCAGACCCAATGGTGCTTTGTCTATAAAGTCACCTTTTCATTCCCAATTGGTCCTACCCTTTGCCCATTACACGTACAACCAGCCTGAGCTTTCCAGCACGAGATGGGAATTTCCAGTCCACACACTGGCACAAGTCATCCCACAAAGAGACATCTCTGCCTATCTCTCATCGTGCCCACTTAGCATGAGCACAGCTCCCCACTGATGGCTGGCTGTTCATTTTTTCAGTAGGCATACAGGCGAGCTATTAAAAATACTCAAAATGGAATCCAAACAGTCAGAACTCCATAAATTCTGTATGAGTCCATCACACCTTAAAAAAAGTCCCCTTTCATCTGGGGAAAATAGTCAAAGCACACTGAACTCTACCAGCAGGTTACCCAAGTTATTAACCAGCATCAGGCTTTGCCCTGAAATACCTCAAAAGGAAGCATTAAACACAACAAGCAACAATGAAATCAATTCAAAAAAACAAAAACAAAAACAAAAGTAAAAGGCTACAAACCATCTCATTCACAATTCTGGCCATCGATCTACTGACAGGAAACAGACTGTGACTCCTCTTGTGCAGAGCCACAAAATCCAATTGAGCACACAGATACGAAA
Source organism: Actenoides lindsayi (assembly GCA_025331215.1). Lineage (NCBI taxonomy): Eukaryota > Metazoa > Chordata > Aves > Coraciiformes > Alcedinidae > Actenoides > Actenoides lindsayi. The sequence continues at coordinate 26,075 of WTSP01004428.1, read as the reverse complement.
CAGAGAATAAAACCTTTAAGCCAACCTGTGTTACCACGGCAGCCTTACCATGTGAATCTCTCTCAGGGTTAGGAAAATACAACCCCCCTTACCTGATGAACAAGTTTTGGAGCACAGTGAGGGAAGACAGATTTCTCAGAATCCAAAGCAAAATGCTTGTACCTGGTAAAAAAGGATCTCTTCCTTTTTACCCCAGCACAGTAGCTCTACCTCCTTAAAAGTTTCCTCCCTCAGATAGGCATTTAAGTTCACAAAAATCTAGGTTAGATCTGAGCCCATTTCCCTCCCCCCAAATCTACTGAAGTTCTTTTGAATAAGCTTCATTTATATTTTTCCAACTTGCATTACCAGAAGCGCTTAGATCTTCTGTGATATCTCTTCCTTAATATAAAAGGACCTAAAGGCATTTTGGAAGGCAGCAGAGAAGGGAAAGTTGGGTCTTTGGAAACTCAAGCTCCTACCTAGAAAGTAGATAATGCTTCATTTATTCTACCATCCCTAGGATAAATATTTCTGTTTGCACCTGGAAACAAAACACTTTTGGAAGAGAGAAGGTGGAAATGCGAAAGACAGCAGCAGATTGCTTTTATGTATTGCGACCAAAACTTTGGTTTGCATCACATGAAGTCCTGCAGCTGGGAGCCTTAAGATCTGTCTCAGCTCCATGAGGAGCAGGCAGTTTCCAGGGTGAACACTGTGGCTTCACACCAGAAGGACAGGACCCAAAAGCCACCACAGAAGGCTCATTAGAAGAGGGAAGAACGGCAAACAGCCCAGATACACTTTGATCTGCCTGGGTTGGCTCCTAATTTCCGCGCAAGGAGGCTGCACTTCAGTGGCAGCAGCAACTCAAAAACCTACTTCACTTCGCAGTGCTCCTTTTAGATTGTGAATGGACTCGTAAGGTGTTGCTTTCTTCTGCTGTCCTCCCCTCTCTAAGAAAAACAAGCAGCTCCAACCTTAGGCTGTCTTTCCTCCCCTGCCAAGGGCGAGGGCTGATCTATTTCAGACTCCCAAGGCTGCTGAGCTCCATCCTCCCTCCACTCCCAAATCCCACTCGCTCAGCCTGGGAAAGTAGATGTGTGCAAGTTCTAACATACTTCGTTCCAGTATTTTACATTTGCATTCTGCTCTCCCACTTGCAAAACAGAGCTGCAGAATATTTTACTGCATTCCCAGAATAGGAGCAACATTTAATACAAGTTTCTTCTTACCAGAGCTAGGCATGTGGTTCACTCGAGGTGGATTCAGCAGCTCTACTGGCTGGTCTCTGCCAGAAAGCCCATCTGGAAAAAGAAGGAAGAAAAAAAAAACCCATAAAAATTACATCAACTCTTTGGTTAGCTGAGCTATTTTTAGACATTCCAAGCAGAAAAAAAAAAATAAAAATCACTAACCAATTATCAATGTAAAACAAAAACCCAAGTAGCACAAATCAATAAAGCAAGAACATCGATAGGACAGCTCTGTAACAACTGCTTATGCTGAGGCATAAAATAAAAGAGACCGAATCCTGAATGACGCTCAGGTTTTCCCGGTCTTTAAATCCACAACCGGTATTGATCCTAATCCAAGGAAACAGGCACATCAACTTAAAGACCTTACCATACAATAACTAAAATTGCGATTCATTCCTCGCTCGGAGAACCGTGCGAGCTACAGCAGAAACGCAGCCCCGTGGAGCGAAATCGAAGAATGGCTGTAATATGCCAGGGAGATGTTCAGGAGAACCGACAAATCACGGCAGGAGATTAAAATGCACAGACACGCATAACAAGCCCCATTTTGCATAAGTTTGGATTTCAGAAAGGCATTAAAAACATACTTCGTAAATGATATGCAGAAATCCATCTTGCTGAAGCAGTTCTCCAAAATATTTCAAAGATCGTATCTCGCGTTCGGGCAGAGTTGAAACAGAAGAAGACAATTCCTCCTGCTGCAGACTGCCAGACCAGATTTTCTAGTCACCCATTCCCCGCCCATCTGCCCCCCTCAATAAAACTTGCAGCACAGAAATACTAAATTCCGTTTTCAGTACTTAGACTAGAAATACTTGAATACCGAAAACTTTTCTCAAAGCCATTTCTTCCCCTGTAAATATCTCCACCTTCTACCAGTTCTGTCTCACTTGTTCTCCTATACCGCCTTTCTGCATCCTGTGCTGCAGCACAGATATGACCAAGCCAAACCCTGTTTGGAGACATCAAAGCCACCTCATCTCTCACAGTCAAAGCAAAGGACAGCATCATAAAAATGTTGTCGGTGGCATGTTAAAAAAACACACAAAATAAAATCAAATTTTAAAATCGCGCTTTGTTTTCTTCTCCCTATTATCTCCGTGCCAGGTTTCAGGAGAAAAAGCACAGCTGGGTCTTCACCACTTGCATGGCTTTGCCTCCAGTGACCATACCCGAGGTTCAGTGCAGCCTCAGGGGCTACTGCAATAAATTAAACTATTAAACCACGCTGATTTCTCCTTCTCTAATAAGTAGTATAGATTATTAACATTTTTTTTTCTTTTGGTTTGTTACTCATAAAGTCAATAGTGTGGCTGGTCTCGCTGTACTGGAGTGGGGTGACACTAGTCAAGTTTCACCTGCTCAAGTAGTAGTCAGCGGCAATAAATGAGGAGGCAAGTGAAGTGGTAGAGCAAAACATCACTATTCTAAATAACATTCAGCCACAGAATCATAGACTGGTTTCGGTTGGAGGGGACCTTTAAAGGTTAGCTAGTCCAAGTCCCCTGCAGTGAGCAGGGACATCTGCAACTACAGCAGGTTGCCCAGAGCCCCGTCCAACCTCACCTGGAATGGTTCCAGGGGCATCAACCACCTCTCTGGGTAACCTGGGCCAGTGTCTCACCACCCTCAGTGTCAAAAATGTCTTCCTTCTCACTAGTCTAAGTCTCCCTCTTTTAGTTTAAAACCATCACCTGTCCTGTTGCAACAGGCCCTTCTGAAAAGATTGTCCCCATCTTTCTTCTTAGGCCCCTCTTAAGTATTAAAAGGCTGCAGTAAGGTCTCCCTGGAGCCTTCTCTTCTCCAGGCTGAACAACCCCAACCCTCTCAGCCTGGCCTCACAGCAGAGGGGTTCCAGCCCCCAGATCATTCTTGTGGCATGTCCCAGACACACTCAGCCCCTCAGAGTCACAACACAATGGCCACTGAACATCAAAGAGCATGAATGGATAGCAAAAAAAAATAAAAATAGTAATCAGGGAGGACCTTTTTTTATTTTTAAAATATCGGGGTTTATGTCCTTGCTTTCTCTCTAAGATAGGCATTTTCTATCTCAGCTGTCATCAGTCATGTTTTAATTCATTGGTGAACTACAATGCTATGTGCTGCCAAAGCCTTTGCTATGTTTCTGCACTGAATGCATCAGCATCACCCAGGAACCACAAGAAGCTCCCAAAATTATTCTCTGGAGACTGCCAGAAGCTGATATACATATATATATAAATATATCTCATTCTGTTGAGCTCTCTTAGTAATGGAGCAGCAGCCAGCCCAGTGGCCAACCGGCATGGCACGGTACATGTACCCACACCAGCCCTGTATTTTCCAGGGAAGCAGAGTATTTTTGGCTTCTCCGCTGAGCTGCTTCAGATGTGGATGAGGACAAAGACCCGTCTACAAAACAGAGCCCTGTACCAGCAGCCCAAGTGCTCCGCGAGACAAATCCATCTCGACTTTGACAGAAACACCCATTTGCAGCAAGGCTGTTGGAGTGAAGGTGCCCTTCCTTGTGCTAAACCCAGCAGTTCTGAACAAGTGATGTATTAAAGCCACACGTCCAGTGGTATAAAGCTGCTGGCAGAGAACAGCTGACAAGAACCCACCTATCTGCAGCATGATTCTGCTGCACCAGCTATTTCGGCAGGATCGCCCAGCTGGCCAGGTACCGAGGATAGGCACCCGCACAAAGCCAGTAACAGGCTTCAAAGCTGACCAAACTGAAACAGGCTTCTTATTTTGTTGTCCATGGACTTCCTTCCCCATCGCTGTTAATTTTCAGTCTCACCAGTATATCAGGGATCACAGAAGGGAGCTCTGAAGACCATCTAGTCCAACCCCCGTGCTAAAGCAAGGTAACCCAGAACAGGCTGCCCAGGAGGGTTTGGAATCTCTCTAGAGAAAGCAAAGATGTCCTCGTGTTCAGACAAAACCTCCTGTGTTCCAGTTTGTGCCCACTGCCCCTTGTCCTGTTGCTGTGCACCGCTGGAAAGAGTCTGGCCCCATCCTCTTGCCCCCTGCCCTTCAGCTATTGATCAGCACTGATCAGATCCTCCTCTCACTCTTCTCCACACAAAACAGCCCCAGGTCTTTCCTTGTCACAGAGGTGCTCAAGTCCACTCAGCATCTTAGATCACTAACAAAAGCGTTGGATTTTTTTAATTCTAAGAAAAAAGTACCTACATTTTTCAACTACTTAAAAAATGAACCAAAAATCCAAACAAACAAAAAAACCAACAACCAAAAAAAAACCAACAAAAAAACCCAACAATCCAACCCAAAAAACCCAAACCAAGCCCACAAAACAACACTCTTCAATCTTTTTTTTCAAAATGAGTCACAGACTAGTCATGGAAGAACATTTAGGAACATCTTCTAAAGCACAGATGCCTTAAACACTAGAAGAGAAACCCAACTATGTACAACAGGTTCTGTATTTGCTGTATCGGGTGATTAAAAAAATAAATCTCTATTTGACAAAAAAAAATAAATTAGAAAAGGAGGCAGTTTATCATCAGATGTTTGTATAAGGTACCTCTTCTCCCAGTTTAATACTATAGATTAAAAAAAGGTTAAACTAAGATGTAAACACACAAGCTGGCACATTACTTGCCTTACGCAGAAAATATTACGCTACTTAGTTGGCTACTGTAAGGAATCTTTTTATTGTTTGTTTTAAAACCTTTGGGTAGGTATGTCCAACATTCTTGTTGCCTCCTCAGCTTCCTAAAACAAGACAAAAATGTTACAAGCAGCAAAGAAATAATTTCGTTTCAAGAGCCTAGTTTATCAGTTTATTAGGAAATTTAAAATACCACTGCATTTAATAACACATTATAGCTACTGCCAGTACAACACTGTCCAAAAAAACCCACTCCAAAACAATGCAACTAAAAAACTTAAGCCTTCTGAAAAGAGCAGAAGAGTCCCTTACACTAGTCTGAGGGAAGGTTTTAAAATCCTAACTGTGCTACATCACATTTTGATCAAGTACTAAAATCCACACACCCATTATACTCGCACCTTACTCAGTGATACTGCTGCCCACAAAAGTGCTTGCCATGGTTGGTTCCTTCTATCAAACAGATGAGCTAAATTGATCTAAAGAATCATCTGCTCTGTTATGTCCAGTGATAGGACAAGGGGCAACGGATGTAAGCTGGAGCATAAGAGGTTCCACAGAAACATAAGGAAAAACTTCTTCACCATGAGGGTGACAGAGCTCTGGACCAGGCTGCCCAGAGGGGTTGTGGAGTCTCCTTCTCTGGAGACATTTAAAACTCTCCTGGTCATGTTCCTATGTGACCTGCTCTAGGTGGTCCTGCTCTGGCAGGGGGGGTTGGACTAGATGATCTTTCAAGGGTCCCTTCCAACCCTTAAGATTCTGTGATCTGTTAAAAAACACCCTGCAAACTGGCCACCGAAAGATGGAGGGGTTTGGAGTCCTAGGTTGTGATTATGTGCTCTATGTAACTTCAATACAGAAAAAAAAATTACAAATCCCCATGTTTTGCATATTCAACCACATTGCTTCACAGATCCTGCTGCACCATTAACAATGAAGATAAAGTGCCACCTGGAGGAATCTAAGCCTCAAGAAAAGTGTGTTTTCTGCTACTGCTGCACTAGGGTTTCTCACCACCGGTACTGGAGACTCTCTCCTACGTGAACCGAAGTACAATTGACTTTTGCGTGGCAAAGGAAAAGCACGATGGTTTATGCCAACAAATAGAAAGTGCTAAGATAAAAAAAGTGGTCTAGATCTGCAAACACAAAAATCATAGAATCATGGACTAATTTAGGTTGGAAGGAACCTTCAAGGTCATCTAGCGCAATCCCTCTGCAGTGAGCAGGGACATCTCCACTAGAGCAGGTTGCTCAGAGCCCTGTCTAATCTCACCTGCAATGTTTGCAGGGACAGGGCATGTACCACCTTTCTGAGTAACCTGTGCCAGGCCCAATCCTCTCCACGATTCACCATAAAGCTACAGAAAAAGCTTTGGCAATTACGAAACTAGAAGTAAAACACAGAAGATTCTAAAATTATCCATGCCACACAGCTCTATAGTTTTACCCTATTACTGCCTGGAAGGGATCACAGGGGTGCTTCTGCAGGTCCCAAAAAGTGAATATGGATGAGAAGCAGCTTGTCGTACCACCATGGACAGGCAAAGACAGTGCATAGAGGTCAAACCATGCAATCACAGCTTGACTCTTCTACAAGACACAAACACTGGTTTGAATAGTACCAAGATAAAGATTATTACCTACAAAATACTTTTGAGCTCTCTACTAAACCTAATTTTTCCTAAGGTACTAAAAACAACTGTCAAGAAAATGCCCACTTGAAATTGTTCGATACGAACCAGTTGGGATTGTTCAGTCTGGAGAAGACAAGACTCCAGGAAGACCTTATTGTGGCCATCCAGCATCTGAAGGGGGCCTACATGAAAGCTGGGGAGGGACTTCTTACACAGGCTTGTAGTGACAGGAGGAGGGGAGATTTAGATTAGAAACTGGGAAGAAGTTCTTCACTCTGAGGATGGTGAAGCTGGAAGAGGTTGGCCAGGGAAGCCATGGATGCTCCATCCCTGGATGTGTTCAAGGCCAGGTTGGATGGGGCTTTGAGCAACCTGGTCTAGTGGAAGGTGTCCCTGCCCATGGCAGGGGGGTTGGAATGATGATCTCTAAGGTCCCTTCGAACTCAAACCATTCTATGATTCTATGGTTTCACCAAAAAGAGTAGTGGTGGATTGTCCCAGAAGTACAAGGCAGGCTGAACTGGGCAAAGTAATTTCAGGGATTATGGCAACTGGTGACAAAACAATGCCTGCGGACTGTCCAGCCCAAGATGCTGGTGAGAGAAAGACAAACTGCACCGTCCATCAAGCCTGGAAGGAAGCAGATACCAGCCTGTCTGATTTATGGCTTGAGTTAGAGAAGACTTAGTGTTGCTGATTTTCCGGGAGGGTATTTCTACTCATTAGTTAGGAAGGTGAAGCCATTATTCATTGATGGGAACTCAAACACTTTATTTTTTATCCTACTCTGTTCCAAAGAGTTCTTTAAGTTACTTTAAAAATATAACCAGGGCAGGTTTGGAAGTAGACAGGTTCGCAGGGTTTAAACATGTGGAAAATAGCAAAACAAAGACAAGATTAATCAGCAAAGTGAACATCACCAGCATCCAAGGCAAAAGCAGAAGAGATGAAGACAAGGAAATACAACTTTGTTACTTACTAAAAAAAAAAAAAAGGACAAATAATGAAAAAAACCAGAAGACTGAAGCATCCAGTGAGTTCTCACAGAAAGCCACCTGACTAAATTAACTCTGATGAGTTTAAAAATGCAGGGTAGAACTGGGAACAAAGAGGTTAATTAAATAGTTTTCCATATATATTCAGATCTTTCGACCTGATGCAAATCACCACAGCCTACTTGAACTCCTTGGGTAACATGATGAACAATCAACAACTCTTTTTAAAGGACACCCAGAGTAAAGGAAAAGTTCAACAGTGCTATAGAAGTAAAACTTTGAGAGGCTTTTAAATCCCTCCAGGGATGGTGACTCCACCACTTCCCTGGGCAGCTTGGGATGGAGTTGTACCCAGCACCTGGTCTTGTGGAACCTCATAATACTAGCCTTGGCCCATCGATCCAGCCCGGCCAGATCCCTCTGTAGAGCCTCCCTACCTTCAAGCAGATCAAGACTTCCACCCAACGTGCTGTCATCTGCAAACTTGCTGAAGGTGCCTTGTCCCCTCATCCAGACCATTAATAAAGATTTTAGACAAAACAGGCCCCAGTACTGAGCCCTGGGGAACACCACTTGTGACCAGCTGCCAACTGGATTGAACAATATTCACCATTGCTCTCTGGGCCCAGCCATCCAGCCAGTGTTCTACCCAGCAGAGCATACACCTGTCCAAGCCATGAGCAGCCAGTTTCTCCAGAAGGATGCTGTGGGAAATGGTGTCAAAAGCTTTATCGAAGTCCAGATAGACAACGTCTACAGCCTTTCCCTCATCCACTAAGTGGGTCACCCTGTCGTTGAAGGAGATCAGGTTTGTCAAGCGGGACCTGCGTTAGTACAGGACAGTACTAAGCCTTGGGGAATACCACTTGTGACTGGCTGCTGCTTCTTGCTTTCCCCTTCCCTCACCTCCTTCCTTCTGATGAAGCCTGTCAGGGGTCTACAAGCCAGTTCCAGCCTCACCCTCTGTCAGCAGGCTGCTGCCAATAGCTTATGGGGAGGTACATTCTGAAAAACGAGAACTCCTCACTCATACTATAACTGCCCAGGGAATTACGAGCTGTCTCCATTACACGTTTAAACCCATGGCAATTTCATGGACCTCTTCCAGGCCCAAGAACATCTATTTTTTTTTCCCCTGCTATCAGTAGATGTGTACCACAGACATTATAAAAAGCATTTCGCATTTCAGTCATGCACTGGGGTGATGCTTTGCCAAACTATGTGCTCAGAGCACTTATCTGTGGTACTTCTTGAAAGTACTTGAGGTGAGCAAGGGAGTTGATGGTTCTGCTCAACTGGATTGCTGTATTCCTGAACCCAGACCATGTGCTAACCTTGCCACCTGGGGATACCACGTGGCTAAACCAGGATTGCCGAGGAATAAAAGTCTCCATCCCCAACCATTAAGCACAGTCCACTAAAACATCCTAACTTGCATATTAAAGCCTACAGCATGTAACAACAAGTTAAAATATTAGTAATGAGAATACTAATTCTCCTGGACATATTATTTATTTGTCTACTCATTTGAAATTTACAGAGAGGGGTGCGAGGTGTGTGGAAAAAAAAAAAAGCCTTCAACATTTACAAGAAAGCAATTAAGGCAGCAAATGGATTATTTCTCTTTAAACCTATGAGAAAATGCTCAGCGCATATTTCCTCTCTAATTTGTCTGCACTCAAGGATCTATTTTTGGAAGTCTCCCTAGACTGTATTGTAGCACCACATGTACTGTAATGGCATTTTAATTAGCCCAGAGAGCTGGAAGATGCACTATGCATTCGAAAGAGAAGCAGCCTAATGAAAATGAGAGCATCCTTCTCTTCCCTTCTTAGAGATTTACAGCATCTACCAAGGCGAAATACCAATTATGGTTTCAATTGGAATCGGCTGCTATAAAAATCCGGTGCATCACAACAGCCTATGGAATTCAACGAAAACAAACGTAGCATTTAAGCGCTATTTACTCATACTTTATAGGTGGATGGTAAAAATAAAATGCTGCAGATATCCACAGGCAGAACAGGGGATTGAAGGAGAGGAGACAATAAAAAAAAAGTATGTATATTAGAGTTGGGCTCTAAATATGTTGATTTTTGGCCTGAGCATAATCAATAAAACACTCATTTAGAGGAAAGCTAATCCACTCTTGTTACATGGAGTTATTTTGGGTTGGTTTTTATTTTATTATTACTAACACTACATCTAATATCCAAGTCAGACACCTTCCACTACCGGTGATGCCATAATGCACAAACATCATCAGCATGGTCTTGTCTATATGCAATTTGCCATAATTCTGACCTCTTACTTTTGATGCAGTAGAAATTAGGTCGGGCTGATGTCCACCTCAGTTACAGAAGAGGCTGATGTATCCGCAGCTGGAGTGTGTTCAGGGAAGGGCAACAAAGCTGGTGAAGGGTCTAGAGCACAAGTCTTGCACAAGATCGGGTGAGGGACCTGGGCTTGTTCAGCCTGGAGAAAGGAAGGCTCAGGGGAGACCACCTCACTCTTGACAGCTCCCTGAAGGGAGGTTGGAGGCATGTGGGGATGGTCTCTTGTCCCAAGGAACAAGGGATAAGACAAGAGGAAATGGCCTCAAGTTGTGCCAGGGGAGGTTTAGGTTGGACATGAGGAACGATTTCTTACAAAAAGTGTTGTCAAGGGCACTGAACAACTGGGCTCAAGCTGCCCAGGGCAGCGTTGGAGTCCCCATCTTTGGAGGGGATTTAAAAGCTATATAGATAAGGTACAGAGGGACATGATTTAGTGGTAACCAGTCAGTGTTAGATTAACAGTTCTACTTCATGATCTTAAAGGTCTTTTCCAACCAAAACAATTTATGATTCTATCTGGAATTTTGCCCTTGACAATACTGATTATCCAGAGACCTTCATAGGTCCAGATGTCAGGTGGAGCATTCCACTGCAGCCAGCAACAGACCACAGCACTCGACACCTCACAAGAGCTACGATGGGTTTCAGGCTGTCTTTTGCTTTATGATCAACATGAATATTTCACAAAAGTCAGAAGAAACTCGGGCATGACATCTGCAAGAGCTTCATACTGCTTTCCTACCCAGAACCTAGTACAGAAAAGTCCAGCAGATTTCACTTTGGATAACATCACGGTAAAAGTAACACTCGGCAACAGTAACCAGAAAAACATTTACAATATTAATAGGCAGTTATCCTAGAAGCCAAATACCTAAGATGCACTAAAAAGAGGAAACCACAGTGTTTACAGATTAATATCCAAACGACAATCCGCTACTTTTCAAACGCCAAATCGTAAAAGTCTTGAGCTCTACTTTCTATGCCATTATTTTCCTTAATTCTTGGGAGCGGGAGGATAATGCAACTCCTCCTGAACATGACAATCTTCAGCCTCTTCAGCAGACCCTGATGACTTCATCTGCACTAAGTTTGAAAGATGTGTCATTTTGGATAATCCACGGTAATACAATAATCCTTTACACGTAAATGCAAGTAGTCTAAGGTCTGCGGTAATTTATCCATTAGATCAAAGAGATGAAGCTCACTGGAAATGGTCTGACAGAATTGCACCACAAAGGAACAATGAACCATTTCGGTAGATTTGCTTCCTGCTTTGGGCAAGGGAAGTCAGAACCCCCTACAGCCAGGCTTTCCACCATCCCCCCCAGACAAAGCCTTAAATGAAGAAAAAATAAAATACAAAGGAAAGAATTACCACATTAAAGACATAGCTTGTATAGTACACTTTTGATGTATATTTTTCCTTTTAAGCCAAAAGTATCCATATTTAATGTTGTTTTTCATTCCGTTCTTCTCTAACAAGTTTCAAAATCAGCTCATTGGGTACAGAAAAAATAACCACAAAGTCAAATTACAGGCAAGCTCAAGGAAGCACTTACAGTTGAAGCAAAACAAGCATCCCACATCCTCATCACTTGTCGCACCTTGGTAGCCCGAGAGGTTACTCAGCCTTGCTCGGGCAAGATGGAAATCCAAGAAAGGCATCTCCTTCCATCCAACACCAAACATCTACCCAGCACACGCAGCCTATCACAAAGGTGACCTGAACACCAGCGTCCCAATCGTTCCCAAATGAGCTCTGACTCTTAAGGTAGGAGCCGGTTCAGCCTTTGTTTGAGAGCTTCAACACGTCCCACGGGCAGTCTCCTCCTGCACGCAGCCACCGGTTCATCTGAATGCCCAACGGTTTTACTTCTCCAGTTACAGGCAGAGAAGACTGTGATCTTATTTCATACACTGTTAGGCAATCCATACCACGACAGTGCTACCTCAGAAACCTGTCTCTATTTTAGGCTTAGCTTACCCCATCATTTCCCGCACAGTCTCTCTTCTGCAGCCAACATCAGAAGGCATTTTGTGGTGGGCAACCAAATCCTGAGCCCAAACAGAGCAGCTCAGGTTTCCACCACATGGAGAATAAAACACAGCATTGTGTCTCTGCCTCCCCAGAAGGCTGGGAGACTCAGAGTGGGGTCTGCAGGATCCTATGGCCTGATCTTAAATTCATCTCAGATGGGATGCTGAACACAGAACCAACCTGGTACTTTGCACAGCATTTCCCCTTTATTCTCCCTAGAAGTGTTCAAGGCCAGGTCAGAATGGGCTTTGAGCAACCTGCTGTAGAGGGAGGTGTGCCTGTCCATGTCAGGGAGTTGGAACTAGATGATCTCTAAGGTCCCTTCCAACCCAAACCATTCTGTGATACTATGGTTAACTTGGCCATATCTGATAGAAAGTCAACATCTATCAACACCAGGCAGTAGGAAAATTCAGTCTACCTGTTCCTGATAAAATACCAACCATTATCTACCAGATTTAGAAAGTCCCTATAAAACATCTTCATGTCAATGTACAGATTCCTAAAATCCGGATGTTAGATATTTTTAAATCTTGAAGGGGGGAGGGGGGGGAGATGTTGTGGAAAAAGATTACCATGTCAAAGCATCTAAAAGTAGATTCCACTTTCACAGGCTTGGTAGAACAGCAATTTCCCTGCTTGCATTGAAGGAGACAAGACTATGCTGTTCATTACTATAAATATGTTCATAGATATTTTCCCTGGCACGGAGCACTTCAATTTTAAAGGTAAGAGATTCATCAACTCTTATGGATAGCTTCAGCCTTACTGCTTTTATTCTGTCAGTGAGCACACATTCCTAGCAAGAGTGGAGGTGGGTGCAATCTGCCACCATCTGCAGGGTGCTATCCATCTGAAAAGGTGACTGTCCTCAAGAAATCAGCAGAGTCCAAGCATTAAACTTAAGCCTAGAATATTATGTTCAACAAACAGACTCTTCAAGAGCCACACTGCAAAATGTTCCTGTTCCCTACTAACTGCAAGGTGAGGTGTTTTTGGGGTGGGGTTTTTTTAAGTTTTAATGTAGCCTTTTATCAAAAGTGAGTAAAACTTTCCATCCTTCTTGGCACACGAGTTGGGTAAAGGCAGTATTCTTCAGTTGCAGATAAATATTCCTGGAGGAGATCTGTACTATCAATGCAAGGTGCTTAATCTGCTGAGACAGATCCCATGAACTTCAGAACACTAAAGCAAGCAAACCCGGCAGGAGAGGTGCTGCTGGCACCCAGCCATCTCACAATCACGGGCTATTCACAGCACATGAATCCACATTTGATAGCTACAAATTCACAGATACAACGCCACTTGAATCAAAACTAATAGTTCAGTAGGCTTTTAAAAACTAATTGGTGATACAAAAAAAAAAATGAAGGAGAGAAAAAAACACAAACAAAACAAAAAAAGAACAAAAAACCAAACAAAAAAACCCCACAAACCAGAAACACACACCTTGAAATTATCTGCAATTGTCAGCAGAAGGAGACCTAAGAAGCACATTTTAAAGGCAGGAGAGAAGGTTCAATAACCTGCTTAATTTTTCCTTCTCTACAGTTGAATAAACTGTCAGGGGAAAAAAAAAAAATTCCATCTGAAAGACAGCCTGGCTTTTCTACAGCTTCAGAGGAGATTCCAGCTCCTGCCCACACGCTCACAGGACTCTATGTTCAAGCTAACAAGATACCGAGCACAGAGAAGGCTTAAGTCGTTAAAGAGGGAACAAACTGTATGTTATAAGACACAAACAGCACAGGTCTCCTTTCCTTACCCCAGCCCTGCATTTTGCTGGCACACACACACACACTAAGGCTCATCCACGACACTATTTCCAAGGCAGGCTGTGTCCAAAGGCTCTGATCTTTTCCACAGCAGAAATGGGAAGTGATGTTTAATTATCCAGCAACCCATTACCTGGGGAAAATTCCTGGATAAAACAGAGGGTAAGGAGAAAAGAGGCAAAGGAAACTGATGCTCAGATCCTTCCCTGGACACTGCTGGCAACAGGAACCATCTATGGTTTCACTACTAAGCAGCTGCCTTCTCAACTTACAAACTCCATCTTCTGGAGTGGATGGTAGAATTGGAAAGAACGGAGGAAAAAAGGGAGAATTTTTTGTTGAGGAAAATAACTACAGAAACATGGAAACAGGACTGTCAGCAAACAGAGAAGGACTTGGGTTTGATGGAACTGCTGGGTCCCAGGAGGCTGTGAGAGTGCAAGGCCTTGAATTTCAACCATGCAGAGTGCTCCATCAAGCCTCCTGTCTACAGAACAAGAGCAAACACCGAGGAAAAACCTCACAAGTGAAAAAAATGCCTCAGAAATCTGAGAATGTTTCCAATCAAAGGCAAAACCCAAACATCCTAGTCAGGAAATCTAGACTGGCTGTGTCTGCTTTACACACAACTTGTCAGAAACCTGCATCTCCAAAAGTGTGAGCAAGAGCCCAAGAGGGCTCTTCTCACCTCCCTGCTGTCACACCAACCTTATGCAGGGTGCACCAGGATAACACACTTGGAAACAACAGGTCCACAGGTGCTGGTGCCTCGCATCTTTATCCCCTGTGTATCACAGTAACCACAGCTCCCCTCTACCCCAGGGCTTGAATTATGTAGGACAGTATAATTTGTTTAAACCCAGCTCCCTCCATGTTCACCCATCAGTCTGACAGAATTTATAACTAACCCATCCTGAGTCAGATGAGCCTGGCTTCCCACCTAACCAATGTCAGGGCTAGCTTGGTTGGTTCCGAAAGCAAATGCCTTGCTTCCTTCTGCCCGTGACCTGTTTCATCCATTAGGTCAAAAACTTCAGCCTAAGAACTTGCATTTAAATATATATTTGAGCTATAGCAGGCAAGGACTCATTTCACCTCGTACCACTGTACTGGGTAAGAGCCAGCAGTCACAGAATCACAGAATGGTGGGGGTTAGAAGGGACCTCTGGAGAGCATCTTGTCTAACCCACTGCTCAGTGTTCTCTTCCCCAGGCTAAACAGCCCCAGGTCTCTCAGCCTTTCCTCAGCACAGAGATGGTTCAGCCCCCTCAGCACCTTCACAGAGTCTATTTGACTCTCTCCAGTAGTTCCTTGTCCCTCGAACTGGGGAGCCCAGAACTGTAGCCTCCCTAGGGCAGAGTAGAGGAAGAAAAGGAAAAATCTAAGTTTTGTTTCCTTCCTTTGCTCATATTTCAAACAGGTGCACATATAAACTTATGAAATTGGTGTACAAAGTTTGGACAGTTACTTCTGGGCAGTCATAGACAGATCAAGACAATGTAGCCTCTACCAGCAGAGGAAGAGCTGCAATATCCTCAGCATGTGAAAGGACGTTCCATGTGAAACAGGTTTTATGTACCAAATTTGTGATGCTACTCTGGATGAAGCTGTCATGAAGCACTCCAAAAAGGATCAACAGCCAGAGGTCAAAATCCTTTCCCAACATGCTAATTCAAGGTGCTCAAGGCAAAACAGCCAACAGAGACAGTGCCCAGCAAAGGGCAACTGTTTAATCAAAAATCATCAGTTAAAACTCTGAAATGATCCTGCAAGTAAAGGAATAAGCTGCAATTAAATGTACATATAAATTCAAACCAGCTGGGACCAGCACAACCAGGCTCCAGACTTCGAAGCTTTCTCTTTACTCTAGAAGTAAACTAACCCCCCCAAAAGTGTCAATGACAAAAAGCTTAGTTTTAACAGAAGATAAGAAAGAGGAGTCATTAATCGAAAGACTCTGTTTTACTCTAATATACTCAAACTAAGTATTTCTCTGGAAACTACTGTCTTTAGATTAGAGCTGTGAAGACAACGCACACTTTGCACAGAGAGCACTGGATGGAGACCACAAAAGCCAGTTAGATAGGTAAGGGTGTATCTCACTCACATAAGAGAAGGATGGCAAAGGACTTTGTATGCTGTCATGGCAGCACCAACAGCAAGAAAAGGCGTTTTGCTTCTTGTCAAAAAGGCAGAAATCCCATCAAAGCCATAAATGTACTTTTTGAACTATTCGTGATTGAATTTGGTAGCGGTCCACCAACGGAGTTCATAAAGGAGCTTTTCCCAACTGGCTCTCCCCAGATCACACCAAAGCTGCAGTAGATCTTCCCAGGATTATGGAGAGTCTTGTTTTGACTTCAGGCAGATTTCCACATGTGGAGTTTCTGTTCAAGAAAGTATTTAATGTTTCCTTTTATTGCAATAATCACCAGCACACTCATCTGGCAAGTCAGTTCCAGCCTTGTGCCATTAACTCAGAGTGAAGTCCTCCAGCAGGTCAGGAACACAAAGTATCATCACTCAGATGCTCTCTGAAAAAAATCTTCCTTGTCAACAGGAAAAGTGCAACTTGTACCGTCACACACACAACACACACCACTGAAGGGCAAGAAAGCTCCTGAGTACCTGACTTTCTTGTTGAACACCATTTGTGCCAAAAGCCCAGGTTGTTCCCTGACCTTGATAAACCAAGCCCAAAAATAGGCTACCTTGAATAAGGCTTCTCCAGCTTGCTTCCAGATTTTCTTCTCCTAATGGTATGCACTAACTGCTGGCTCTACAGCCAGACATAGGTGAAGGTGCTAGGAATGACTCAAAGAAAGAAATCTTGATGGGAAGGGAAAGCAGAGCTACGCTGATAACCAGCTGAAAATACACAAGACCTCAGAAGCACAAAGAAACGTTTGGTACGATGCCACCAGCAGCACGTTGCCATATGTTCCTATACGTTATACTCTAGGCACCTCTGATTTCCATCCATGAGGTCACATGGGCTTCACCCTGCTCTGATTTACTGCCAAAATCAGTCTCTTCTGCTGTGACAACTGCACTCTCCACATTTTTCTCTTCTACTCCACTCAGATCCAGTGGTTCAGTAGCCTCACATCTTCAGGACCCAGGATGCTGGGACACGAGCTCCATTTGGATAAATTGTGTGCATTTCAAATGGCGCAAAATCTTTCTCCTCAGACTCCAAGCCATTGCACTTCTCAAATCTAAGACACCCCTGGCTATCTTTTCTTGTCTAGGAGAAACCCAGGCTGTTCACCTTTTGCCAGTAGTCCCTGTTGTTGATGAAAGTAAAAATAT
This sequence comes from Actenoides lindsayi, assembly GCA_025331215.1. NCBI lineage: Eukaryota > Metazoa > Chordata > Aves > Coraciiformes > Alcedinidae > Actenoides > Actenoides lindsayi. Next base: position 9,123 of record WTSP01004428.1, on the reverse strand, counting down.
TACGCTCATGAAACCGAGACTGCTGACAGAAACCAGCTTCAGCACGAACCTTGTGGAGAGAAACCAGGACTCACCCAGCTCCCAACACCCAACCTGCTTTGATTCACCCTGACCACAGAAAGCAACGGAAAGCTCTGGCAGAGGAAAACTCTCATCAACACCACGAGAAAAGCAGAACTGACAACTCCCTTGTGGCTCAAGACTGCTTTCTGTCCTGTTCCATTGCAAACAGGGGGTTAACACGAGCTGAAATGCTCATGTAATGCATAAGGCTTTCTTCTTAATGCTTTATCACAACAGATCGCTATTGCATAGCTATCTAAAAAAGCAGTATTAGATAATCACAGAATCCCAGCATGGTGGGGGTTGAAAGGGACCTCTAGAGATCATCTCATCTGTACCCCTTGCTAAAAGCAGGGTCACCCAGAGCAGGCTGCCCAGGATCACATTGTCCAGCTATATCTGGAATCTCTCCAGAGAAGGAGACTCCACAACCTCTCTGGGCAGCCTGCTCCAGGACCCTCACAGGAAAGAAGTTTTTCCTTATTTCTTAACATTGGTAATAAAGATTTTCTGTAGAAAAATAGTTTTCCGTTACATTAAACACAGCAACAGGAGAATAGCACATACTGAAGCAGAAATTTCTAATCCCTGCTCTGTTGATGAGCAACTCCTGATTCAAAGCCGAGGAGAAGAAAATCCATCTTACCCTCGGGCCAACCCAAAATGCCAGACTTTACATATGTTCAAAATAACGTCCGGCCTTCAAATTCACAACTTTACTCTGCGATGAAGTTTCATTGGCAAACAGGACAAAAAAAAAATAAATTGAAAAAGTAGATTAATGAGTATTATTAATCCATTCCTTTTGGGTACATAAGCCTTCACCTGCAACGTGCAGTCTCACAGGGGACTAAAATGCACCAAACCACCCCACAGACCGCACTTGCGTAAATGCCACCACCGCCCAGGCGCGCACAACGCACGAGGTCTGTCCAGAGACAGCGTTAACACACAATAAGAAATCTCAGGGGTTTGAATACCTACAGGAGGTCTGAAACCCATGAGGATTTCTCTCAGTGCAGAATCGGATGACTGCATGATGAAATATTTTTCGTGGGTTGCAAAAGGAAATAAAATGTTCTGAAAAAAAAAACCAACACAATTATTCTGTAGATGTCTCTTAAGTATTACAGCAGGTAGAAGGTGTGTTGTTCTCTTTCCAGAATCCCAGTATGGTGGGAGTTGGAAGGAACCTCTGGAGATCATCTGGTCAAACCCCCCTGCTAAAGCAGCGTCACCCAGAGCAGGTTGCCCAGGTCTTCATCCAGGTGGGTTTTTACTATCTGACCCCTCTCCCAACCAAAGGCATTACTCAGCGTGCTATCATGTAGTTGCCAGGTTCCACCTCCATGAGCAGGGAAACCATGCAGATGAACTGCAAGCAACATACTCTGAATGACCTGAACATCATGCAACCAAAAACAGGCTGAACCATCAGTGAAGTCCCGTTCTCAGCTCAGGAAAGTCTGAGATAGCAGCTGCACTGTCCCAACAGCCTGTGTACCATCAGAAGACTTCTTAGGTTGCCCTAAAGGTTTTCCCAATGCTCTTCTCTCTCAAAAAAACCCCAATCTCATTCCAAGAACGAAATCAATACATTAGTTTCAAAACAAATCCCAGTGAGGATAAGGCATTAGCAAGAAGACATTTTTCATGTCCTCCTGGCTTGTATCAGCATTAGGCCAGCAGGACTAGGGAGGTGATTACATCCCTGTACCTAGCACTGCTGAGGTCTCACCTCAAATTCAGGGTTCAGTTTTGGGCTCCTCTCTCCAAGGACATTGAGGGACTAGAGTGTGTCCAGAGAAGGGAAACAAAGCTGGTGAACAATCTAGAACACAGGTCTTGTGAGGAGCAGCAGAGGGACCTGGGAGTGTCAGAGGAGACCCTCTTGCTCTCAGCAACTCCCTGAAAGAAGGTTGAAGCTAGGTGGGGGTCAGTCTCTTGTCTCAAGGAACAAGCAATAGGACAAGAGGAAATGGCCTCAAGTTGTGCCAGGGAAGGTTTAGGTTGGACATGAGGAACAATTTCTTCCCTGCAAGGGCTGTCAAAGCCTGGCCCCGGCTGCCCAGGGTGGTGGTGGAATCCCTGTCCTTGGAGGTGTTTAAATGGTGCTGAGGGACATGGTTCAGTGGTGGCTTGGCAGTGCTGGATTAATGGCCGTATTCGCTGACCTTGAAGGTTTTTCCAACCAAAATGTTTCTGTGTTTCTACGATTCCATTAAAAGCCCCTCCCTAAGCTCAAGTGAAACTAAACCCTGACTTACGACCACTGCACCCATCAGGCCTCCAGCTGCCCACAGGTTGATAGGGCCTGCTGCAGGTGATCCCGAAGAGGGGAACGCGCTGTCAGCTCGCACAGGGGCCTGTCGGCGAAGGAACCGCTGCCGTGACCCGGCGACGGCGAGCGGAAAGGCAGAAGCCGCACGACCCGAGCTGTGAGCGTCTGACAAACACACACCCAGCCACAAGCAGGAAATTACAAACCACAGCTAAATAAAACAAAGACTGAGAGTTGCCAGCAGCGCAATACGCCAAGTCGCAAAAGCAGCAATGCCAAGAAGTGTCATCGTTCTCCGTAATCAAAATATACCTGGATGGGGGGGGGAAGGAGTTTTTTTGGTGTGGGGGGTTTTTTTTGTTTTGTTTTGCTTTGGTTTTTAAGTCATTTCTGTTTTGTTGTTTTTTGTTTGACGATTGCAGGTAGAAAAGTGTAAATTGAGATACTTGGTTTTACTGCTCAAGATAATCCTTAGGGCACCATTTATCTAAAAATAACCAGGGGGGAAAAAAGGAAAGGTTTCACTTTTGTTCTGCTGTTGATTGTTTATCTTTTTAATCTGAATTCACCTCCCATTTCTCATCTTAAAGCCATGCCTCCCCCAGCTTTCCGTGTGCCCCAACTGAAAGCCATGTGGCACTGCTGAGAAAGCCATCAAAAGTCCATCAGAGCTTCTTGCGGGCAAGGGGTCCCTCCTTCCCATGGAAGGGGAATTATCAGCAAATCGAGGAGTGAAGAAATCAAAATGCATGTCTCCTACTACTGTGAAACCAATTTTCAAGAAGAAAAGGCTCCAGGGAAATCCTGAAGTAGCCTTCCACTAAGTAAAGAAGACTTACAAGAAAGCTACAGAGAGACTTTTTACAAGAACTTGTAGTGATAGGACATAGCACGCTTGTTTTAAACTGAAAGAGGGGAGATTTAGATAAGATATTAGGAATAAATTCTTCACTGTGAGGGTGGTGAGACACTGGCACAGGTTGCCCAGAGAAGTTGTGGGTGCCCCATCCCTGGAAATGTCCACAATCCGGTTGGACAAGGCTCTGATCAACATGGTCTAGTGGGAGGTGTCCCTGCTCAGTGCAGGGGGGTTGGAACTAGACGATCTTTAAGGTCCCTTCTATCTCAAACCATTCTGTGATTCTATGAAGAGCAAGGTGGACACGGCCATGCAATAAACTATTCCCAATGCTGCAGGAGTCCAGGTCCTTCACTGTTCTCCTGGACACAACATTGTGTAGAAGGGGCCATCTCACCAGTTGAAAGCTCTGCTAAAGCCTTAGAGACACAGAAATTGCCAGTGATTTTACACCTACATTTAGGAAAGCCACAAAACAGATTCACAACTTCTCAGGGTGGGAGGGAAGACAGCAGCTTGAAATCCAGCAAATTATTAATTGGGAGCTTCTAAAAAAGGCATCCAGAAACCCCATGTTGGTGCAACCAGAGGTGTCCATGCCAAGCCTGAGCGCTTACTCCTCTCCCATCCTGCTACTGAGATTATTTTCAGCAGAAAACACAGATCCGAGTCTCCAGGCTACGCTTCTGGCTCTGCTAAATAGCTGCAAAGACAAAAAGGCTCCAAACCAAGGCAGACTGAACAAAATAACCCCATCTTTTTCAATTCAGTGAGTCTTTCCCTCACAAGCAATCCTGCTGTCACAAGTAGGACTCTCTGGAGAGGAGACATATGCTGCCTGGAGTTAGGAGCTAATATCATTAAAGAATATTTTTGTTTAATGTGTACCGGGCCTTGAACTCTCTCTCTCTCTTTCAATAAATTCACAAGGAATGCCTTTTCCTTCACAACACCTCTCCAAACCCTTATTGTATCGGTGGAAGATCACAAAATATACGGCTTATTGTAAAAAAAAAGTGTTATCACATCAACTACCACACGTATAAATGCACATATATGTGTTGCTTATGCACACACATATACACAATTACTGTCCTAACCACAATAACATATTCCGTTAGTTTACATGAGCAGCAAGTAACGGCATGTTCAGCAAATGCACCATATACCAAAAAAACAGTGAGAAAAATTAAAAAATGGTACAAAGAGGCCCTGAACTTTCTTGGAGATGTTTCAGTTGGAAATGCCTTTCTGTAAGTTTTATCATCTCCTTTTTCAGGGCAGGAAAGAGTGAATGTAAATTGGCAATTTCCTTAGAGGGTAGTTCCCTGGTTTGCTGCTACAAAACAGCCTTCCATGCCTACCGGTGACACTGGTGGCCTGTAGGAACTGCCTCTCCCTGCACCATAACAGCAACAATAATTTTATGCACCACACAACCTGAAGAAGAAAAGCCCAAGACAGGCACCAATTACAGATGAACAGCCCCGAAAGTACCATGTATAAAATCAAGCTGAAGCAGGGGCACGCGGGTTTCTTCCCCCATTGTGTTCAGAAGTGCACCCATCCATCTGCCCAGCTCAGGAACCACCACACACAATCCAATCCTCAGGTCAACAGTCTGGAGAGGCACCAGCCAGCTCCTGGTAAGTCATGGCACGTGGTCGTGCAGTTTGCCCTTCACTTATAGCTGAGATCATGCCCTGAAATGATTTAAATATTGTAAGTATGAGATTCTCTCCTTGTGTCAAGTCCTTCAAGACATGTTCCATCCAAACAGGAGGAAAAACTTCTTTCCTGTGGGGCTGATGAAGCCCTGGACCAGGCTGCCCAGAGAGGTTGTGTAGTCGTCTCCTCTGGAGACTTTCAAAACACACCTGGACATGATCCTGGGCAACCTGCTCTAGGTGAAGCTGCTTTAGCAGTGGTTGGATGAGATGATCTTCAGAGGTCCCTTCCACCCTCCACCATTCTGTGATGAACAGTCAGGTGGGATCTCAAGATGAGGAAGCTGACAGTGGCAAAGCAGCAAAAGTGCCGGCAGGGGAAGAGGAATCTGCTAGCATTTCCCATGCTCCAAGGCATTCACTGCTAAGAAAACGTTTATATTATCAGTTTCATATTTCCTAGAACTACTGCGCTGAATATTTTATCCTGTGTGTTACTTAAAACAAAAACCTCCATGATTTCATACTTTAAGTGGCAAACACCTCCATCAGCTTTGACTGCATCTTTCAGCGTTTTACACTGTGGTGGTTTGAGGCCACCCAGGCCCAGGCACCAAACATCTCGCAGCCACTTGCTCACTCCTACCCATCCTCTGGTGGGATGGGGAAGAGAAAGACTCAGCTTGGGGAAACAAAATTAATACAGTTTAAATAACAAAACCACCACCAATTTACCAACGGAATCAGAGTAGGGCTGTGATAAATGCAATCAGATCTTAAACACACCCTTTTCCCATTCCTCTTTCTTCCCAGGCTCATCTCTACTACTTCCTCTGCACAAAGGGGGTTGTGGTCAGTCCCAGTCCATTCTATGTTGTTCCTGCCACTCCTTCCCCTGCAGGGAAAAAGCTCCTCACAGTCATCCCCTTCAGCAATGTGGTGTCCCTCCCACAGGAGACAGTGTCCATGAACTTCTCCCACCAGCATGGGTCCTTCCCACAGGCCACTGTCCTCCCAGTGATGGACTGCTCCAGTGCTGGTTTCCTGCAGAGTTACGGCCTCCTCCAGGACCAGTCGCCTGGTCTAGCATGAGGTCCTTCACAGGCCATAGATGAGATTCTGCTCCACCATTACTCTCTAAGGGAGGCAAGGGCTCAACCTGCCTTCTCGACACTGGCCAAAGGGGAACGACTGCTTCAAGTGGGCCTCCCCCATCCCTCCTCACCGACCTCAGAGTCCACATGGCTGCCTCTCTCTCCTGTCCCACTCCTCTCCAAAGAGCTCCCAAAACAAAGGAACTCGCATGACAAGTTTTCTCTTTTTCAGTGTGTTATCACAGAGGCACTGACTGGCTCAGACTTGGACAGAAGTGGGTCTGAGTTGGACCTGACAGAGCTTCTGTAAGAAGCTTTGAGAAGCCAAGCCAGTAGCCCCCTTCCCCCAGCACCAAAACCCCACCGGACACAAACCCAACACATACCCCAACAGCTATTTTTGTTTTTCTTTTCTCCAGACAGTGACACCCAGTTCATCTCTCCTTGCTGGAGCAACAGCATCTAGAGGCCATGCTGCAGCCACAGTCCCATTAAACCTGCAGGGCAAGTCAATGGCCTCTCTGAAAAATCAATTCTGGCCCACATTTCAATAGACTGAACAGCCAGCTACCACGAACTGTTCGTCTTTTGTACACCACATGCAAAGGAGGCAGCTGAAAACACTTGACGTTTATCAATTCTCCTCCTCCAGATGAGATTCCCTCAGTGCTGTGTGTGGCTTTTCACTGCTTGAATTGGAAATGCGTCCAGGCAAACAGATCCCATCATTATTAAGGTGTTGTACAAGAAGGACTTAATCCAAAATGAAGCCTTCGGACAGGGTTTCAGCCCAAAACCAGTAAGCTCACACGTGAATGGACCTGCTGAACAGAAACACGTCTCAGCTGCGAGCTTTGCATCAACCCATACTCAACTCGTGCATTCAACATGACTTTGGCCATCAGGAAAAGCCCTTGAACTGCTGCTTCCCTGGGCACGGCTCTGTCACTGGGCAGAAAGCAGAAGCACGGAACAACCCCAGTTTATTCAACTCCTACCATTTCCCAGCCATAAATCTCATGTTCTGATTCCTCTCTGCTCTATGCTAAGAGGTCACTGGGTAATGCAAGAGAAATCCTCGTTGCTTTACCTCAAACTCCTCCTCAATACCCAAAGCATGTACTTTGATGGTTTTCTCTGAACATACTGTCGTCAAGCCACGGCTTAGAATTCATTTGTGCCCCTGCATCATTTTCATCCTGTACTCATGTCTCTGGCATACATGAGGCTTGACCTTTTCAGATTTACATTTACAGCATTCAGAATCTTTCTGAGTTCTGTTACAGAGAAAAATGAACCAAGCGGAATTTCTGGAATGGTGACTGAACTACTGATGTTTCCTAGGGCAAAACACAAACTGCCTGTCTTCCAGCTTCCTAATACCCTGCTAAACAAGAGCAAATTAAATGACAAAAGCAACCTAACTATCTGGAATCTTCTAAAAGATAGAAAACAGACTTCCATGGCTGCCCACAAGAAGTGAAGAGGCTTCATCAGTTAATGTTCAAGGGCAGCATAAACAATGCTCCAAATGAAAAATGCAGCAGAAAACAGGAAAAAAAACCGAAAAAGCAGACCATCAATTGTATTTCCAAGTGAAGAAAATTCAGGCCCTGAATTCCAAAAGCATCTCACCACATATCCAGCCTCACATTTCTCCTTTGTGCTGCAGAAGCCATACTTATTTTTATGGTGTATTTAATTTACATATATATACTTCCCACCCAGCTGCCTCAGTACCCCACCTGGTGTGGGAACCCCCAGCCTGGAGCAGACCTTTCCCTCTGCCACCAGCCCCAAGTAGCAGCATACAGGTTTCTCCGAAAGCATCAACCACTTGTAATACATGCTCAGAGGGCAAGAAGAGCCCAAGCTCTTTAGAAGGGATAGACACGGAAGGAGAGGTGGTGGGGTGGCCCTGTATGTTAGGGATTGTTACGAGTGTTCAGAACTTAAGTACAGTGACAATAAGGTTGAATGTGTTTGGATCAGGTTAAGGGGCAAGGCCAATATAGCTGATATTGCTGTGGGTGTCTGCTATGGACTTCCCAACCTGAGCAATGAGGTAGATGAAATAGTCTATAAGCACTTAGGAGAAATCTCAAGGTCACTTGCTGTTAATCTTACAGGGGACTTCAACTTCCCAGGTATCTACTGACAATACAACACAGCAGAGAGGGAACAATCCAGGAGGTTCCTAGAACGTGTGGGGGACGATTTCCTCACACAGCTGGTAAGTGAACCGAGCAGGGAAGGTGCCCTGATGCACCTCTTGTTTGCAAACAGAGAAGGACTGGTGGAGGATGTGGCAGTTGGAGGTTGCCTACGGAATAGTAATCATGAAATTATTAAGGTCTCTGTTCTTAGAGACGTTAGGAGGGGGTGCAGCAATACTGACACTCTGGACTTTTGAAGGGCAGACTTCGACTTGTTTCAGAGGTTACTTGATAGAGTCCCTTGGGAGTCAATTTTGAGTGATGTAAGAGTCCTGGAAGGTTGGACATTTTTTAGGAAGGAGGTCTTGAACGCGCAGAAGGAGGCCATCCCCACATGCTGTAAGACAAGTTGGTGGTGAAGAAAACCAGCCTGGCTGAATAGAGAGGTTTGGATTAAAATCAGGGAAAAAAGGAGGGTTTATGGCCTCTGGAAGAAGGGGCAGATGACTCACAATGACTATAAGAATGTTGTCAGGTCATGCAGAGAAATAATTAGAAGGTCAAAAGCTGGACTAGAAGTTAATCTGGCTTTAGAGGTGACAAGCAATAAGAAAAATTTCTATAAATACATTGATAATAAAAGAAAGGCCAGGGATGGCCTCCATCCCCTACTAGATTTTGAAAGAAATATGATAATAAAAGATGAGGAGAAGGCTGAGGTGCTTAATGCCTTCTTTACCTCAGTCTTTAGTAATGGAAACACTTGCACTGGGGAAAGACACTCCCCCAAGCCAAGAGACAGGGGCTGGGAACACTGCCCCCTCTACAATTCAGGAGGAGATGATCCATGACCTGCTGCTCAATATCAATGGGCATAATCTATGGGGCTGGATGGACTACGTCCTAGAGTGCTGAAAGAACTGAGCCACCAGGCCACTGTCCATCATTTATCAGCAGTCCTGGCTGACTGGGGAGGTACCAGCAGATTGGAAGTCAGCCAACA